>JASANE010012973.1:0-86760 GCA_030248225.1 Trileptium ribeirensis
ATAAAGATTTGATAATTTTTTTACAAAAAAAATCTCTTCTGAAAGTTAAAAATTAGACAATTTTCAAGAGAGTTCAAAAGACAGTTTTACTTCAGCACGCAAAATTGGCTGGCTGCGACAGAGCGAAGATGTCACTGTAAAAGCATTTATATTATCTGGGTTTTTTACAGGGGTGCAGGGGGACCACCCCTCAACCCGGCTCCACCACTCCAAAACCTCCTCGTCTTCCCCCCTAAACCACCACCCCTGAGAATTTCGAGTTCCCCCCCCCCCGAGAATTTTTTAAATTGATAATTTAAAAAAATTATACTTACCATTACTACGCATAAATACTACGCTTTCCACGTTTGTCTGACATATTAGCTACCACACCATATATCAATTAGTGATTCCATATAATATCACATTTGATAATTACTGGATCTGTAGATAATTGCTTACTGTAGTCTAAAACTAAACAACAGGTATGTCAGTCAGCCACCGTGTCAGTATATTATGTGTCATTCACCCCCCCTCAAAGCTGGGTCCCGCCCCCCCCCCGAGCTAGGGGGGCACCACCCCTCGGCTCCCCCGAGAATTTGGACCCGAAAAAAACCCCGGCACTATAAGCGCATTAGCAATAACCACATTGCACTATAACATTATTAGATTTCAATTTTCATCGTACTATGGCATTCGCCAACCGAGTATCTTCTATTTTGCATTAGAAATATTTACATATAGGAAATGTTTGTTAGGAATCTGCGATTAAGGTCTAAAAGTATTAGGACTAGTTCTGACCCATAACAAGGGGAAGGCGAAACTAGGTGTCAAGTTATGGCTTTCACAAATAAAAAATTTTCAAACATTTAGCAAAAGTTTGGGAAATTGGCAAAAATTGGATAAAATTGTGGCAAAAATTCGGATAAATTGTCTAAAATTGTTTAGCAAGAATCGGAGAAAATTGTGCAAAAATGGGGAGAAGCTAAAATCGTGGTGATCAAAAACGAAAATTTTAGGGGTCAGGGTGTGATAGGGAGGTGTTCTTGATGGGTCACGCGAGCACAATGAAAGATCAGCTCACATTTCACCCTATGAAAACTCGTCGTTTAGAATGAAAACTATAGGTTAACATGGTGACATGTGATCAATTTGTAATTTTGCATATGTGGTCAGCAATTTTTGCAGCATTTGCAAATAGTCGCCCTATAAATTAAAGTCGCTCCTTTGGTCATTTTTGACACTATTTAGCAGCTATTAATGTAATAGCGGTTGTGTTGCGCTAATTCCAGGCAAGCAGCGCCAAAAAAGCTAATTACTTCGACCGCGTTACCGGTAGCGAGACGTAGTAACGTCAAATAATTCATGTTTAGCAAAAAAAGTATTTGAACTAAATGTTTTAGTTTTTAATAATAATGTTATAGACGGCATATGGTACATGAACCGAAGAATTGTAATTCATTAACGAAGCAGATTATTGACTGACATACTGCTGCTTAGACGTGTTCCTAATGTCCCGTCGTTTCAACCTTGTGTGCGCAATTCCCAATTTTGATATTTAAATTACATCGTGTTTGTTGTCTAGATGACCCGTGTTCGGTAAGTTAGGTCTATTCATCTGGAACGACAACCGTCGACACTGCTGACGACAGTTCCGGGAAAGTACTCGGAGTCAGGGCAATATTGTACGCTGTTAATCCCAAGAATGTTACAAATCACATAACATACAGATCATAGTGTATGTGCGAATAACTCGAGTGATTTGAAAGGTATTAGCTGTATCTTGAAGGTTACTGCTATTTATATTTTATATTGTTTGAAAAGGAGCTGGCGAAGAGAAGCGGAGTTTCTGTTACGACGCAGGAGCAAAAATCATTAGAGTTTATGTTGTTGTGTCTGTCGGTGCAAATCCAACTCTGGTGGATGAATTTCGACAAAATCTATTTGTTCCGTAGTCGGTAAAACGCTACGAGCTCCAGTCTTATCCTCCTGCTCAAAACGGCCGAAACTACTTTTAATGGTACTATGCCAAATGTCGCTAAACTTTTACCCATATTTTCAAATATAGGCGTTATGTCGAAAAACGGAGACCATTACCCGGGATAGGCTTGACGACTTTTACAACCAGCCTATTTTTTGCAAGACCACTTTTTGGGCAGCTATGGCTTCCAATTTGATTTGTCAATGCTTTTCTATAAACATCGATTATTGAAATGAAACTTGCGAAGTGAGCGGAGTTTCCACTGAGTGCGCTAGTAGGAAAATCATGAAATTTTTTGTCTGCACTGTCATTCATAACTTATTGTGGGATTTATGGATTTCAACAATGCTCATTAACAAGATAACGACGATGTGCCTTTAGCTAGAGTCCTGCTTGATTATATGAGGCCTTCTTGGGTTTGAGGGTTTTCGGTCGACGAATCCCATTTCCAAAATGTGCGCTTTCATTTCTCTGATTATGTATTGCCTGCAAGGCTCAAACTGATATATATAGGTATTTCTCAAAGCTGAATACAACCGTATGATTATATTGAGGCAAGCGTGATATTTCATGCCTTTTCATGGATTTTCAATGGGTTTAGGGTTAACGAACCCGATTTCCAGAACATTGTCGGTGTTCAATAGTTTAGCACAAGGCATCAAAAATACTCTATGTAAAGGTTTTTCGGTAAGCTGAATAAATGATTTGGTTAGATTAGAGTCCAGCGTGCATATCGAGGGTTATAAAGCAAATACACTTAAGTGACATTTTTTGCATAAGTACAAATGTTGTCACCATTTTGAAGTACGGTGAATTTGACGCTATAAAGCAAATTCGCTCAAGTAAAAGTCTTTATTATTTAATCCTTTTCATGGGTTTTCAAAGAGTTAAATGTCAATGTACCCTATCTGCCTGTCTTCAGTCTTTAGTTGTTTGGTTACGTATAATTGCATACAGGTCACCAAGAAATGTCTATATAGGTTTTCAGGTAGGCTGAATAGGATGATGTGCTTACCTAGGAACCAGCACAAATACTTAATGTGTTGTTCGATGTTTTCAATGAGTCTATGGTCGCCCAGGTTTTACGATTTTCAATGGATTCAGGGTTCAAGAGGTTTTCGGGTTATATCATACATCAAACATAGCCTATTACAGGTGATTAAACAAAATGATAACTTAAAAATGAAACCACGCTCACTTACGAGTTGCTAGCTCAAATATCAACACGTTATTGCGTTATTACCTTAAAATAAATGTCTATTACGTTTTCCTGCGCGCTGAGTGTGATAGTTTTATTACCTATCGGTCGACTGTTATATCTTTCCGAGGTTTCATTGATTTTACGGTCGACGACCCCGGTTTCGAAAATGTGGTCTGCTTTCGTATATTTGCTTATTTATAGCATACAGGGCATCAGGAATGATGATACGTTGAATACGATGTTTTTGTTATCAGTCTAGTATCTTACGGTTCAGGCGTTTCTATGTTTTAGGTTTAATCAACCCGTTTTCCGTAATCTGGCCCGTGGTGAGCATTGTTTCTTGCTGTCATTGTGTTTAGAATGCGCGTATAGATGTTATGATACTACTGTAGTTGTGTTATACGCTGACTACTATGGCTATGTTATATTCAGTTCACCATAACTAAGATTCCAGTTTCAGGGATTTCAAAGTTTCTACAGCCTCGCACATCGGGTTTTTTGAATTTACCATGGCTTCTGTTCGTAGGTAATATATTGCTATGAGGAAGTTTAGAATAGGCCATATAGGTTTTTACAGAGCTCAACACTATGGTATTGCTGGGTGCATACCAACCTACTGACCTTTGTTATTACCTTTCAATTTGTTTTGATGGGTTCGTCGACCAACCGATTTTCCGTATCCAGTACTACTGTTTTCGAGACGTTGTTCTTCGTCTGCATAAGTTCTAGTCTTATGGCCCCAGGCTTTGTTTGGTTACAACTTTTTAGGGTGATTTTGGGGTTTGGGCCGAGCTCCGACGTTGGGGCTGTTTTAATACCGAATACATACTCTTATTATTGCATATTAACTACTCAGAATGTACTTATGCATATAATTATTAAGTCACTATTAATACGATAAAATACATTATACCATGGCACATATAATGCGCGAGTAAACTTAACTTGCGCCCATTGACTATCCTATTTTGTAATAGCCGATCGCGAATTGCAAACCGTAGTTGCGAAACAAAAGCGGAAATTTCATCGGTTTTTCGATAACAGAAAATTGGCAAAATCAGAAACAAGTACTAAAAATTACACATTGTGTTGTAACAGATTTTGACGGTTTTGAATTTGCAGTGAAAACTGTTATCTAATGCATGCCAGCTTTTGATTTCTATTTGTTGCTGTTCGCGAACAAATTGACCGTAATAGTGACGTTGCAAACTAATCGGTCCCTTGGTTTAGCTTGCAGTGTTCTCGAACAAACTCAGCGTATCTAAATCCGGTAGAATTTCGTTCGCAAATATATCGGTAATTTTCATTGAATTTTCGCCAACGCATTTGCCGGATTACTATCGCAGAGCTGTGTGTTCGCTAACGGTTTTGCGCCGGACTACGGTTTACCAAAAAACGTTCGGTAACAGATTTTTAACCAAAGTAGGATTACTGATGGGCGTGGATTAAGTTTACTCTGGCATAACTGAGAAATACAATACTCGGTGTAACTTAACGCTGCTCGCTCGTTGTTTTCTCGTTACCCGCTCGCAACTCGCTTTTGTGAATACAAAATTTTGTGTTGAAATTTTATAATTTTTTCTGTTCGGTCGCTGTGCGAGAGTCAGTTGTTGGGAGCTTTAGTACACAGCCGGATCGAGCTGCTGAAAATGTGAAAGGAGAAATAATTGTCCGAAAAGTTTTGTGTAAAGGTCTTGTAAGGGGTCGTTGTGAATCGCGAAAAGAGGGACTGTTACGCTTCACCTTTTTATAATACCTCGGTGGTATATAATACAGATCATACAATCTTGCACGCTTGCTTTGTTTCAGCCTCGATAGCGAGATACTAGTATTGTTAGTGTAAACGTATATTTTGGGCTAGGGTATATCAAGTGGTTTCTTTAATGTTTTATTTTGGGTTATTCGGGCTCTAGATATTATTGAGCGGAGCTCGGCGAAGCCGAGCGAAGCGTTTTTATTTTCTGTCTGGGAGTAAAAAGGTCGATGTCCGTTCGTTCGTTCGGTCCGGCGGATCTCAAGAACCACTGAACCGATTTTAAAAAAACTTTTTTGTTTGAAAGCCTACCATGTCAGAATTTATAATGTCAAAAATATTGAGTGGTTAATTAGTAATTAGCTAATTAGTTAAGCTTATGCAGCTAAAATAGAGAATTTTGCAATATTTGTATTATTTATTGAAATAGAATCGTTTCGATCAAACCATTATAGGTTTTTTGGGTCGAAGATTTCAAATATAATATTTTTACCAATGATAAAGCCCTATGCAATGTAGTTATTTGAAGAACATAAAATTGAGTACATTCGTAATGCCACAGCCCAAGCTCCGCTCACAAATGTAGTTCCACTACCGACTAGTTGCATATATATGTAATAATGCCGCGTTCACATTAAATTGCGTGCAGCGACTGCACACTGTGTCACAAATGCAACAGCTTTGCCACGAATTGAAAATTGGGATTGTGGCGATTCTTTATCTCTGCCACGAAACCGTGACAATACATATGCAATTCCATGCCGTTTGAGACCTAAACAGTAGTAATGACACAGCGTGGTGTGGCAAGTCATTGTATTGCCACGTTTTCGTGGCAATGGCGCTACACGTTCACATGCCATCGTAGCTTTGGTGCAGCAACAACACGTTGTGGCTTTGTTAAAGCACTGCAACACTGTGGCTTTGCTAGTAGAGTAAGTAACCATACGCACCTTCGGTAAGGCTATATCCATACACGGACCGAAGTCCAGGGCGAGGTTGGGTCCTCAGGCTCAGGCATTCGGCCTACGGGGGGGAAATCGGTCGGCGGGGGTTGAGGTCGTCTGGCTGACCAATTCTCTATTGCTGCAAATTTATTGAATTTCTTCTACTGAATGGTATGAGTTTTGTCGTATTTTACAGAAAACATACAGTTAGTTTACCTCTGGAAGTAGGGGTTAACTCATTCATTCTGCAGATTTATTGTATATCAAATTCCAAAACTTGACCCATTTGTTAAATGTAGCCACGAAAATTTTGAAAGAGACAAAGATAGGTATTTTTAGCCATTGAATAACTTTGCTTTAGTACAGATGATCGTACAAGCGTAGAGAAATTTTGGATTTCAAATGGCGTACGGTAATAACGAGCGTAAGTTTTCCACCTTTTGTCAGTAAACAAGTATAGCAACGTATTTGCATTAATTAAAAATTATTGACATTGTGTATCATAGTAATAATCGCTATATAATACAATTTAATCAAAGATATGTTGTCTTCCGTAACGGCATTTTATTCATATCTCTAAACTAAAGCTGATCATTTTGATGTTTATAAGTAGCACTAATCAGAGTTACTTTTGTGTTTCGATGCAACGTGTGTTTTTAATTCTTGTTGTCCGATAAATGTTCGGCAGGCTAACCCTTATTCTACAGGAAAGCAAATCAAGCGGAAATGAAAATTTCATTACTAAGGCTGGCATTGAAAATTTAAATTTAGTTGAGCATCGTTATTACAACATTAATGATAACTGATTATTTGATTCGTGTTTGCAGGCTGGCATTTATTTCACCAAGTTTAAAACATTAATATCGAACAAATACAGAATTAACGTTTTAGACTTAGTTGGCAGCTTGTGGAGACACGGCGTTTGCAGCATAATAAACGACTGTACAAATGCGCAGTTATACCACATCAAATATAGATTCAAACACAAAGAAAACAACACTGAGGCTGCAAAAATGCAAACAGACTTGACTTTGACAAATGACACAGTGTAGACATAAATTATTGATTCAATAGTTTAAATTATCGATGCCGTAAATAAGGCTGACTTAAAGCGAAACTAAAAACATAGTTCAAATTTCTGTTTCTTCGAGATGGCAAGATGTTTTACACGCGTTTAATGTGCGTAATGATCAACATAAGTGAATGGAAACCGCAAATCATTTTGATTGTTGCGATTCATAAAGACTTTGATTATTGTTGGAAACTAAATAATAAGGTAAAAAGTTCACTTAATAGCCTGCAAAGGTGTATTATTTGAGTAAAATCAGGCCAAAAATTCGTAGAGCTTTAGTACAACCAACTTCTTATATTTGTGCCGACCCCACCTGGTACCCAACGCGCCAACCGCTCCTCCCGGCGCCTCCCCTCGCCACCGTGAAGTCGCGAAAATTGAATAACACTAATGAAACTTAGGAGACTCTTTTGCAAAAATTGCTGATAAAACAAAAATGGCGAATTTTGAGTAAAATTTGGGAAATTATGAACTTCTACAAATTACGATATTATACCTACCTGCCATACCCCCAACCGGCTTACTCCCTTGGAGGACGAAGACCGATTTCCCGCCCCGTGGCACTGGATACCATCACCTGGGGCCTCTGACCTTGAGCATGTATGGTTAAGACTGTTCATAACAACTTCCCATTGATCCCTTCCGACTTCCGTTAAACGCCATGAATTCTCGCCTCCCACCCCTCCCTAACAAGGCGCATGGTCCGAACACATAAGCGGTGCGCCTCCCCGGACGACCTCAACCCCCGTATAATACGACAAAACTCATACCATTCAGTAGCAGGAATTCAATAAATTTGTTACAATAGAGAATTGGTCAGCCAGACGACCTCAACCCCCCCGCCGACCGATTTCCCCCTCGTAGGCCGAATGCCTGAGCCTGAGGACCCAACACCCCCTTGGACTTCGGTCCGTGTATGGATATTGCCTTACCGAAGGTGCGTATGGTTACTTACTCTACTAGCAAAGCCACAGTGTGGCAGTGCTTTACCAAAGCTACAACGTGTCGTTGCTGCACCAAAGCCACGACGCCATGTGGATGTTTAAGGTCATTGCCACGAAAACGTGGCAATACAATGACATTGCCACACCACGCTGTGTCATTACTACTGTTTAGGTCTCAAACGGCATGGATATGCATATGTATTGCCACGTTTTCGTGGCAGAGTTAAAGAATTGCCACAATCCCAACTTTCAATTCGTGGCAAAGCTGTTGCATTTGTGATACGGTGTGCAGTCGCTGCACGCAACTTAATGTGAACGCGGCATAATATTATATTATATGCAACTAGTCGGTAGTGGAACTACATTTGTGAGCAAGAGACTTGGGCTGTGGCATTACGAATGTACTCAATTTTATGTTCTTCAAATAACTACATCATAGGGCTTTATCATTGGTAAAAATATTATATTTGAAATCTTCGACCCAAAAACCTATAATGGTTTGATCGAAACGATTCTATTTCAATAAATAATACAAATATTGCAAAATTCTCTATTTTAGCTGCATAAGCTTAACTAATTAGCTAATTACTAATTAACCACTCAATATTTTTGACATTATAAATTCTGACATGGTAGGCTTTCAAACAAAAAAGTTTTTAAAATCGGTACAGTGGTTCTTGAGATCCGCCGGACCGAACGAACGAACGGACATCGACCTTTTTACTCCCAGACAGAAAATAAAAACGCTTCGCTCGGCTTCGCCGAGCTCCGCTCAATAATATCTAGAGCCCGAATAACCCAAAATAAAACATTAAAGAAACCACTTGATATACCCTAGCCCAAAATATACGTTTACACTAACAATACTAGTATCTCGCTATCGAGGCTGAAACAAAGCAAGCGTGCAAGATTGTATGATCTGTATTATATACCACCGAGGTATTATAAAAAGGTGAAGCGTAACAGTCCCTCTTTTCGCGATTCACAACGACCCCTTACAAGACCTTTACACAAAACTTTTCGGACAATTATTTCTCCTTTCACATTTTCAGCAGCTCGATCCGGCTGTGTACTAAAGCTCCCAACAACTGACTCTCGCACAGCGACCGAACAGAAAAAATTATAAAATTTCAACACAAAATTTTGTATTCACAAAAGCGAGTTGCGAGCAGGGTAACGAGAAAACAACGGCGAGCAGCGTTAAGTTACACCGAGTATTGTATTTCTCAGTTATGCCAGAGTAAACTTAATCCACGCCCATCAGTAATCCTACTTTGGTTAAAAATCTGTTACCGAACGTTTTTTGGTAAACCGTACATACAAGCACAAAACCGTTAGCGAACACACAGCTCTGCGATAGTAATCCGGCAAATGCGTTGGCGAAAATTCAATGAAAATTACCGATATATTTGCGAACAAAATTCTGCGGATTTAGATTCGCTGAGTTTGTTCGAGAACACTGCAAGCTAAACCAAGGGACCGATTAGTTTGCAACGTCACTATTACGGTCAATTTGTTCGCGAACAGCAACAAATAGAAATCAAAAGCTGGCATGCATTAGATAACAGTTTTCACTGCAAATTCAAAACCGTCAAAATCTGTTACAACACAATGTGTAATTTTTAGTACTTGTTTCTGATTTTGCCAATTTTCTGTTATCGAAAAACCGATGAAATTTCCGCTTTTGTTTCGCAACTACGGTTTGCAATTCGCGATCGGCTATTACAAAATAGGATAGTCAATGGGCGCAAGTTAAGTTTACTCGCGCATTATATGTGCCATGGTATAATGTATTTTATCGTATTAATAGTGACTTAATAATTATATGCATAATTACTTATCTGCTAGTAGTTAATATGCAATAATAAGAGTATGTATTCCGGTATTAAAACAGCCCAAGCGTGGGAGCTTGGCCAAACCCCAAAATCACCCTAAAAAGTTGTAACCAAACAAAGCCTGGGGCCATAAGACTAGAACTTATGCAGACGAAGAACAAAAACATATACAAAACAGTAGTAACTGCATACGGAAAATCGGTTGGTCGACGAACCCATGGCAAACAAGAATTGAAAGGTAATAACAAAGGTCAGTAGGTTGGTATGCACCCAGCAATACCATAGTGTTGAGCTCTGTAAAAACCTATATGGCCTATTCTAAACTTCCTCATAGCAATATATTACCTACGAACAGAAGCCATGGTAAATTCAAAAAACCCGATGTGCGAGGCTGTAGAAACTTTGAAATCCCTGAAACTGGAATCTTAGTTATGGTGAACTGAATATAACATAGCCATAGTAGTCAGCGTATAACACAACTACAGTAGTATCATAACATCTATACGCGCATTCTAAACACAATGACAGCAAGAAACAATGCTCACCACGGGCCAGATTACGGAAAACGGGTTGATTAAACCTAAAACATAGAAACGCCTGAAACATTAGTCAAGACTGATAACAAAAACATCGTATTCAACGTATCATCATTCCTGATGCCCTGTGTATACATAAGCAAATATACGAAAGCAGACCACATTTTCAAACGGTCGTCGACCGTAAAATCAATCAAACCTCGGAAAGATATAACAGTCGACCGATAGGTAATAAAACTATCACACTCAGCGCGCAGGAAAACGTAATAGACATTTATTTTAAGGTAATAACGCAATAACGTGTTGATATTTGAGCTAGCAACTCGTAAGTGAGCGTGGTTTCATTTTTAAGATATTTATCACCTGTAACAGGCTGTGTTTGATAAATATAAAATCCTAAAATCTCTTGAACACTGAGCTCATTGCAAACCATAAAACCTCACCGACCTTAAAACAGCTGACAACGCATTAAGTATTTGTGCTGCTGTCTAAATAACTGAACCGTCACGTTCAGCCTTCCGGAAAAGCTATATGTATAATTCTTGGTGACCTGTACGCCAAACAGCTGAAGACAGAATATATTCTGGAAATCAGGTTCATTCACCCTAAACCCATGAAAAGTCATGAAATATACACGCTGGACTCTAAATAACCAAATCAATGTATTCAGCATACAGCAAAACCTCTGAACAACCGAAGACCGATTGTTGTCTAAAATATGGATCATAGACCCTAAACCCAATGAAAACGTGTAAAATGCATGAGATACTCGTGTTGAACTCTAGATAACCAAATCATTGTATTCAGCCTACCGAAAAACCTAAATAGACAACTCTCGATGATTGGCACGCAATACGTAACCAACCAACTGAACAGAGATTATGTTCTGGAAATCGGGTTCCTTGACGTTAAACTCATGAAAAGACATCAAATATGCACCGCGGACACTGCATAACCAAATCATTGTATTCAGCTTTAAGAAATACTTATATATATCAGTTTGAGCCTTGCAGGCAATACATAATCAGAGAAATGAAAGCGCACATTTTGGAAATGGGATTCGTCGACCGAAAACCCTTCAAACCCCAAGAAAAGGTATAATATAATCAAGCAGGACTCTAGCTAAAGGCACATCGTCGTTATCTTGTTAATGAGCATTGTTGAAATCCATAAATCCCACAATAAGTTATGAATGACAGTGCAGACAAAAAATTTCATGATTTTCCTACTAGCGCACTCAGTGGAAACTCCGCTCACTTCGCAAGTTCCATTTCAATAATCGATGTTTATAGAAAAGCATTGACAAATCAAATTGGAAGCCATAGCTGCCCAAAAAGTGGTCTTGCAAAAAATAGGCTGGTTGTAAAAGTCGTCAAGCCTATCCCGGGTAATGGTCTCCGTTTTTCGACATAACGCCTATATTTGAAAATATGGGTAAAAGTTTAGCGACATTTGGCATAGTACCATTAAAAGTAGTTTCGGCCGTTTTGAGCAGGAGGATAAGACTGGAGCTCTTAGCGTTTTACCGACTACGGAACAAATAGATTTTGTCGAAATTCATCCACCAGAGTTGGATTTGCACCGACAGACACAACAACATAAACTCTAATGATTTTTGCTCCTGCGTCGTAACAGAAACTCCGCTTCTCTTCGCCAGCTCCTTTTCAAACAATATAAAATATAAATAGCAGTAACCTTCAAGATACAGCTAATACCTTTCAAATCACTCGAGTTATTCGCACATACACTATGATCTGTATGTTATGTGATTTGTAACGTACTTGGGATTAACAGCGTACAATATTGCCCTGACTCCGAGTACTTTCCCGGAACTGTCATCAGCAGTGTCGACGGTTGTCGTTCCAGATGAATCGACCTTAGTTACCGAACACGGGTCATCTAGACAACAAACACGATGTAATTTAAATATCAAAATTGGGAATTGCGCACACAAGGTTGAAACGACGGGACATTAGGAACACGTCTAAGCAGCAGTATGTCAGTCAATAATCTGCTTCGTTAATGAATTACAATTCTAGGTTCATGTACCATATGCCGTCTATAACATTATTATTAAAAACTAAAACATTTAGTTCAAATACTTTTGCTAAACATGAATTATTTGACGTTACTACGTCTCGCTACCGGTAACGCGGTCGAAGTAATTAGCTTTTTGGCGCTGCTTGCCTGGAATTAGCGCAACACAACCGCTATTACATTAATAGCTGCTAAATAGTGTCAAAAATGACCAAAGGAGCGACTTTAATTTATAGGGCGACTATTTGCAAATGCTGCAAAAATTGCTGACCACATATGCAAAATTACAAATTGATCACATGTCACCATGTTAACCTATAGTTTTCATTCTAAACGACGAGTTTTCATAGGGTGAAATGTGAGCTGATCTTTCATTGTGCTCGCGTGACCCATAAGAAACACCTCCCCATCACACCCTGACCCCTAAAATTTTCGTTTTTGATCACCACGATTTTAGCTTCTCCCCATTTTTGCACAATTTTCTCCGATTCTTGCTAAACAATTTTAGACAATTTATCCGAATTTTTGCCACAATTTTATCCAATTTTTGCCAATTTCCCAAACTTTTGCTAAATGTTTGAAAATTTTTATTTGTGAAAGCCATAACTTGACACCTAGTTTCGCCTTCCCCTTGTTATGGGTCAGAACTAGTCCTAATACTTTTAGACCTTAATCGCAGATTCCTAACAAACATTTCCTATATGTAAATATTTCTAATGCAAAATAGAAGATACTCGGTTGGCGAATGCCAAAGTACGATGAAAATTGAACTCTAATAATGTTATAGTGCAATGTGGTTATAGCTAATGCGCTTATAGTGCCGGGGTTTTTTTCGGGTCCAAATTCTAGGGGGAGCCGAGGGGTGGTGCCCCCCTAGCTCGGGGGGGGGGCAAACCATTTTAGAGGGGGGGTGAATGACACATAATATACTGACACGGTGGCTGACTGACATACCTGTTGTTTAGTTTTAGACTACGGTTAGCAATTATCTACAGATCCAGTAATTATCAAATGTGATATTATATGGAATCACTAATTGATATATGGTGTGGTAGCTAATATGTCAGACAAACGTGGAAAGCGTAGTATTTATGCGTAGTAATGGTAAGTATAATTTTTTTAAATTAGATTTAAAAAATTCTCGGGGGGGGGGGAACTCGAAATTCTAGGGGTGGTGGTTTAGGGGGGAAGACGAGGAGGTTTAGGAGTGGTGGAGCCGGGTTGAGGGGTGGTCCCCCTGCACCCCTGTAAAAAACCCCGGTAGTGTAAATGCTTTTACAGTGACATCTTCGCTCTGTCGCAGCCAGCCAATTTTGCGTGCTGAAGTAAAACTGTCTTTTGAACTCTCTTGAAAATTGTCTAATTTTTAACTTCAGAAAGAGATTTTTGTAAAAAAATTATCAAATCTTTATGTCGGGTGGCGTTTTTACATTGGGAAAGAAAAAAATTTGCGAGGGGGCCCAACCGGGGTACCTGTTTTTTGCCAGTATGGCATAACAAAATACTAGAGCCCACTCTGGAGAAGCCAGTGTATTACTTTCGAAATTTTGAGAAAGGCACTTCCTCAACACTTTACTCGCGACTCGCTCGCTCTAAAATGGACAGTCAGACAGTCTATATTCATCTAACCCGTACGTGCTCATTGAAGGAGAGATACGGGGGTTACCCCGCTGAGGAGTCGGACTCTTTGCAATGTGCACCACCCCACCCTCTCCTGTGAAAAAGCGCAGCACTCTCCTCGCGAACCGCTGTCACCCGTTAGGAGGCATAAGACCGACGCCCGCTAGGATGCACCAACACCCGCTAGGAGGCATGCTACCGACTAACCTTCCTAGCTATCCTACCTTAAGACCTCGGACGTCGACCATATATGATTTAACTCCACGTTTGTGGAGCGGACGTCCACGTTTCCATGTTGATCAATTCAAGATTCAATTCATGAAAATGTCTTTATTTACACCCTATCAAGCATATGTGCATCATATGTTCGCCTGAAAATGAATCCACTATGATCCGCCCTAAGCGCTATAACAGTGGCTGTGAGCTGGGAAATCCATGTAACACTTCGGTGATATTATCGGTATATCCTTGACAGCTTTTGCTGCTACCTCAGCTACATTTTTACAGAATTTGGATGCTATGTCAGTTTTAAATAGTTCGCATGTGCTAAACGCAGTGCGTTGTAGTGTAATGATCTAGTTAGCACGACGACGAAGCTGAAGGTCTTAGACGAGTGTCTCATCCCAAGCATGTTTTTGCATTAACCTGGACTCCAGAAAGATCAACTCTGAAAATGATTCAGCGTAGTCGTCTACGTCGGATACTGCGTATTTCAAGGGCCGACCGAACTTCAAATTACACATTGTATATTCAGAACCGAGCCCGGAAGTGCAGCAATGAGTAAACACTTAACATGATGTGCTTACGATAACAAGATACATGCTAAGAAAGGTGGGCACATGGCTGGCAAAATCATTTTGCTAGCAGTCATACCATCAAGTCGGAAACGAAAACGTAGACGGGCCTTTGAATCTAATGATATAGAGCTGCCATACACAGAGGTACCATACAGATGAGAGTATTCGATGTTATGCTTGAGCATACACCCACCGTTCGGAATGGAGACTGCAAACCGGTTCTGGCGCTCCAATGAAGTGGTGACAAGAGATACATGTAATTATATGTCAAATTAGATCATTTTGGATCCTTTTTACAGTTCAAACAGCTTATGCCTATGCTACAAGCAGAACTGCAACGTTATCACACTCGGAGATGTTATCATACGAAGATCGCGATTGTTCACTGACAGTGACGGACGGATTTCATTTTCGGATGGACGGATTTCGACAATTTTTTGTTAGATAGCAAGTGATTAAAGTGACGACAATGCACTATTAGGTTGTACATGAATAGCTCCGACCGCATCTTCCTGACCAAAATGGCAAAACACGTTTTTACGGATTCTTTGCCAAATCTGGCAGTATGGGTGCGTACCAGTCTTTCGCAGCCCATATATTGCGGCTCAGGCTTGGCATCGCAAAATGTAGACACCACCTAGAATGAGCTCACCGATATCAGATCGGGATTTTTGCTGATCAGAGTTTTTACCGGATCACTTCCTGGGCCGCTGTGAGCTCGAAAATGTTTAAGCGCCCCTTTTCCAGAAATACCATTTTTTCAGATTTCGCCGTGTTATTTGTTGTTTTTATCGTATGATGAGTGCTTACTATCAAGCACGTTGGATACGATGGTTTTGCCATCTGGAATCCAACTTGACTATATTATACATTTTCTTGTGGTTTCAATGGATTTACGGTCGACGAACCAGATTTCCAAAATGTGCATTTTCCTACCTAGTTATCTATGTATTCCGTCCAGGGCATCAGGAATCATAGATATTTCTGAAGTTTGAATACAGAGATTTCGTTATCTTCAGTCCAGCGAGCATATTCTGAACCTTTGCATAGGTTTGGGGTTAATGAAGCCAATATCCAGAATATAATCTGTCTTCAGTTATTTGGTTACCAGGGTTTTATTAAATGGACCCTGGGTCCAGCAAATTTATTTTGCGTGCAGACCTTAAAAGCTGGATTACAATTTTTGGATCGAGAATTTCACGAAATTTTACACAATAAAGAAACGTAATTATGAAACGCAATTTGACAATATTACATAATTACAAATATATAAATTATTCTCTGCCTGTCCCAAGCCATGATAAACGACGAGGGCCATCCGTGAAACCAGCAGTAAGGAACTATATACCGATGTAAGCACAAACGGCTGAAAGCCTGCACTTCGTAGTAGAATTTATTAGCATCCCCTATGTCTCTGAAACCGAAACTGCCTGGGTCCATCAAAATTTTTTTGGGTCCACGTAAAAATATTTGGGTCCAGACCCACCTGTGGACCAAAAAACCTTGGGTTACGGATTGTGTACAGGTCATCAAGAATTGTCCATATAGGTTTGCCGGTAGGCTGAATACGAAGGTTTGCTTATCTAGAGGTCAGAACAAGTACTTGATAAGTTGTCAGTTGTTTTCGATGGGTTAAGGTTCGACGAGGTTTTGAGATTTTCAATGGATTCAGGGTTTAAAAGGTTTTAAGGTGGTGCGTACATAAAACACAGCCTCTTACAGCGATTACACAAAATAACTAAAGAATGAAACCACACTCGCTACTTTTCAACCTAGCTTGCGAGACATTATTTTTATGATCCACACGATGAACGACCCGGCTTTGTCCCACGTTCTCCCTCGACACATAGGTACGCCCAGGATCAATCTCTCACGGACTTTATTCAATTACGTGGTTGATGACTTCAAAATTAGGAGGTCCATGCGATTATAAATATGAAAATAGTAACAAATTCTTTTACTGACGCTGGATACTAATATGGTATTGCATTCAGCTCTGAGTATAGCGACCAAACCGGATAGAGATAAGTAGACTTGTAGTATATACGGCCGCACAACTTAACAAATAATGCTGCTGTGCTAATAATTAGCGCCATAGTGTTGTAGCAAATAACACTGTTCAAAATGTGGAAAAATTTATTTAGCTTGGCATTTTCATTATATCGTCCGTGGTAAGGCAACAGGAATTGACGCGTGTGTACATCAAAGATACGGTATAGCTTTGCACATCTCTCAAAGCTATAGAAATCAGAAAAGCACGGCTTGGACATCAAAATAAAGTAGTCATACAATACAATAAGACTGTGTGTAGCGAGATACTTACTGCAAGGCTCTGGGACGTGGAATCCGTAGTCGAAACTTGGAAAGCAAAGCAACGTATACTGCCGCCATAGAAATCCTGGTGCGGCTAAGCCCCAGCATATAACTAATGGTGAATTTCATATACACTTTCCACACCTGTCAGACTCCATCAGGAATTAGAAGCTGCTCGTGCTCGCCTTTTAGGGATCATCTAGCCGATGCCTCTAATCGTTGCAGTCTCTACCCTTCCGTCAAAGAATAAAAGGCTCGAGGTCGTGCTCTGAAACGTGGAGGTTTATGATCACTAAAAAGTTTAAGCTTGTATTAGATATTAGACAGATCCCTAAGAAAAGATGGAAGAAGCCCTCTGCCCGAGAACTGTTGAAGAGTACCGAAAGCAGCTTCTCCAAATTTGGCGGAGTATCGACCTCCCCAAGTTCCCCACTTTATATCTCCAGATATAAATTTGATAGTTTGGAGATGCCAGAGCACTTATTGGCTACGGACTGTTATTAAGACAGCGGCTACCCTTGCTCCCCGGTCAAGCCATAATGTGTTACAAGATGATTACTTCATTTTATAGTCTATACAGAAAATTTAATGTTATAGTGCTGTGTTATATTCAAATAATCATATCAAAAATTTAATGTCTTCACCGCATAATATACCTAAATCTTCGTTACTCGGAGAAAAAGGCCTGAACCGCCTACGACTTGCGTCGATAATCGATAGCGAGAGCGCAGGTTGAACCAACGGAAAATCAGATACCGTATGAAACCGGACGGTGGCGTCGGATGTTTCCGTATCAGGAGTTCTGCTCAGCTCGATTACATACAGCGACTAAAAACATAAGGTACCATATTAATTAAAAATACCGCTGCGAACAAAGAAAAATAATTAAATGACTAAACAAAGTATACTAAACCTATTTGTATTGTGGATGGTCTTTCTAGCACAACCATGACAGTGCAACGTCAACTATAAAAGTTATTGATAAAATTTGATATATAGATCAAACCAAATTAGAGACAGACTATCATAGGACAGTGCGGTTCGGCGTTCCGTTATTACAGGTGGCGGATGTCCTGATGTCCGACCACTGACCCCAGTTGGCCATCTCATCCGCCCTGGAAAAATCCGACTCTTTAAATTATTATTTTGACACCGAAAATTTAACCAGTTTCGGAAAGAAGCAATTTTAGCGAATTTCTGCAGCTGGTTCCCTTTTAAGTCATAAAATGAAGCAATACCGACGACCATACATACGCAAGAGTTGATACCGAAAGCCTTTTTATTGACAAAAGCTCGCCGAAATCTCGAAATTTCGCATTATAACGACTTACCAGAAATAAACCCAAATTCAATTTTGCCATTGTTTGCGATTAATATATACTAGGCTCTCCAAATTGGGGAGATGACATTTTTCGGTTCTCCCTGGTCAGAACAGGTGCAACCTGGAAAAATTTTGGGCTCCCCTCGGCTCACTGCCTCTTCGAAAACTTTTTTGTTTCCAATCGGTCCAAAGTACATAAACTTGTACTAAAATTCCGTTCTGAAGCCAACAATTTTCTCGAATTTTGCTTCAAAATAGCTTTTCTCTTCATCAAAACCATTTTGGCAGTATTTCTGACACAATTTTTAACCGTTTTTTCTTGGAAAAGTGCCCCCTGGAAAAATCGGGCGCCCGACGGTTCGGAACCAGGGGGACCCCTGGTTCATGCCCCCCGGCAAAATTTTTAGCAAATGGAGAACCCAGATATAAACAATAATGTTGAAAGTCAAGTACAAGTCTATACTATGCTCATGCTGTGCTGTAGATCATCTTGACATAATTTGTTCCTTGCGTTTGTTCTAATTTTAGAACATTTTTATAGTGGCACAATCCTGCTTTCCCTGTAACTTCTGAACGGATTGCATGATCAGGCAAATTTTTACACCACCCCATCAGCAAGCCACATCGAATAACATAAAACAAGACCAAATATAAATTTAAAAACTAAAATTCCAAAATTTTATTAGTATCAAATGACTGCAGCACGTCATAGATATGCCCAAATGCAGCAATCAAAATAATTATAATTTTTTTAAAGTTTTCAAAAAATAAAATAAATATGCTTAAGGAACTGTGTTTCCTCTGTAACTGTTGAAGGGTTCTTTTGATCAGGCACATTTTTATACTATTCAATTAAACTCAACAACCCCAGTGGAATTTATTAAAAAAATTAAAGCAAAATCAAAATCTAATATTTTTTCTGATATCAGTAGGTCACATAGAAAATAATTCTGAAACTTCACTAACTACTATTTAAACCCATATTTCATAAATTAGTTTTTAATTCCACATGTGTTGAACAAACTGTTGCTACTAGTGCGGACAATTCTACCATGATCGTTTTGCTTAGAGTCGTGCTAGCTAACCACTGAGCTACGACCACTCTGTTGCTCGGATGTTTTGGCTTCTTACAATGAGAGCGAATGGCAACACGCAGCCAAACGCACGCCATGCATCAAACTGAGTTAAAGTACTTTTTCTTGCAGTAAAGGTTCCATAGAAAATCATATGCTAGAGGGTTAAAATTTTTTAAATTAAAAACCTTTAAAAATTGGCTTATCACAGAATTTATATGGTTCAGAAAAAACGTTCGGTAACAGGTTTTCAACCGAAATAGCAAAGTATGATGGTTGATAGAACTTGGCTAAGTTTACTGTCGCATGATTTTTCATGGTGGTGATGTGAATCGAATTGGTTTAAATGAGCACATGAAACCCCAAGATGCACGAAAATTCCAAAATTTTCGTGTCCGATCGACATATTATACCAATGTTAAGGTTTCATTTTGTACAGCGTTCATGCTCTACATAGTCTACACATGCTGTATTGATATAATGGTCGTTATAAAAGCTGCGGAGTTAGGGGAAAATAGCTTTTCGATTGAGCCTGTGGAACCCAAAAAAGATTAATACTTTTGCAACCGCTCGAGCTATTATGCCAGTATGTGGTTGTTTCGTAGGGGAAATTTGTCCTCTATGCACTTGCACATTGTGGGTCCTAAATACACAATAAGCGAATGTATCTCCTCAACTATTCATGTAACACGGATATTTCATTTTGTAAGATGATGCGCAATATACCCGCGTAAGTCTCGCTATATTCAACGCTCAGAATTCACCACTATGGATATAAGACAAACTACTAGTATACCACTCTCATGAAGACACAACAAGTTTAAAACTTCAGCCAAGCAGTAAAGATTAGGTCAAAAGAAACACGAACACCTCTTCTAAACGACTACCTTGCGGCCAATGTCGGACAAGAAAATGTAAGACGCCGTCAGGTCCATACACATTTGAAACTTCAGATGTGAATACGGCGAGTCTGGCGGTGAACAATCAAACCTGAGATAAGAAATACTAAATATATTTGAACATTCAATACTGCATGCTAATAACGGCTGAAATAGGTCGCATTCGTATTCTTCACATGAATTTTATGATCACCATAATGCTACATACGTTCGTTTCCTTGACTAATTTAAAATTTTATTTAATGGTTGCCACAATTTCGGGCTGCCAATTTCAAGTTTTCACCGCTTTTTCTTAACAAATTTCCCGCTTTCTATCAGTTACTAATATGTAAGATGACCCAAAAATAAAAAATACATAAGAGCCTCCTGCCCTTTGGATACAATAATTTAGAAATATGCCAAAATTTCTTGCTGGTGGAGAAATTTATAACGAAGTCTCCGATTTCTCCATTTACTGAAAATTTTGCCAGGACCAATGAGCATCAGCCCCCCCCCCACCCCTTGTTCGGAACTATGAGCGCTAGATTTTGTCTGGGAGCGTGAAATCGGGCCCCCGGGCTTGAAAAAATAGGGTGGTCGAAGTCTAAAAATGACGGTTATCGTGCATGCTGCGAAGCAAAATTAGTACAATAATTTTGACAGCACTTGGTTTCAAAACAACACGATCTAAAATTTATATTCAAAGATAAAAGATTTTTCAAGAAAACACTCTCAAAGAATGAACTCCTTCTAATGCATACATACTGTAAGATTAATTATGCAAATGAAATTTGTGCTACTTGCGCAACCCTTAAAAACTTGACTCTTGTATTCGCTTCCATGGCTGACCAGTTAGCTGACTGTACTAATATAACAATTATTTCACTCACGTGATAGTTTGCAAGCATGTCCAGGAAATACAGGACCAAAGCTTCAGTTCTCTATTGCTGGCAGACGATGTGACAACAAATCGCCAGAACGACACGCTATAACATATATAATTCATAAAAATTAACGCTGCAAACTTGTTTAGAATAATGTGCATCGCAGAGAGCGAAAGAAAAACAAGCTTTGTTGTCCGGAAATTTTAATTCGATGATTGACTTTCATTTAATTCCAGAGTTTTGGGTGCTTTCAAATGTTTTGTGACCGTATTTTATAATCAAAAGTGACTAATATCACAATATCTGGGCTCTCCATTAGCTGAAAATTTTGCCAGGAGCATGAACCGGGGGCTCTGGTTCCGAAGCGGGGGGACACGATTTTGCCAGGGGGCATTTTGCCAAAAGAAAATGGTTAAAAATCGTGTCAGAAACAATGGCAAAACGCATTTGATGGATAGAAAAAGCGATTTTGAAACAAATTTTGGCAAAATTTACGAAATTTTTTGTTTCACAACGGAGTTTTAGTACAAATTTTGATCAAATTTTATGTACTTTGGACCGATTGGACACAAAAATTCGCCAAGAGGCGATGAACCGGGGAGCCCAAAATTTTATCAGGGAACACTAAAAATGCCAGGACCCCACCAAGCCCAGATATAATTTTAACAGATACGACAATTACTCTTAGAAGATGAAAGAAACTATACTTGACATGAAGGCATATAATAGCTGTGTCATGGTTACACAATTTTGTCGGTTCAAGTTTTCGATTAGGTTAATTAAGCATTCAGTGGTATGCAGCGTGCCACAGGGACGTATCGAGGATGGTATTAAGTGCACGTGCCCACCTCACGAGGTCATTGGGGCAAAGCTGAAAGGCCGGCCCCAGCTGTTTCGCAAGAAAACAGATTTTTGTATTGATTATACCTTTTTGAGCAGAGCGAAACGAAACGTTTTTGTTTTCTTCACAGGGGTAAAATTGGCACCGCCTGTCCGTCCGTCAATAGAATTCATGAATATCTTACTGGGCTGATTTTAAACTTTTTGTTTGAAAAGCCTAATTTCCTTCAGGTGCAAGCAATATATATAGTTTTTGTCAAAAATTTATTTAACTAGTAATTAATAAGTTATACGCGTTAGCCTATTTTTAGCATTTTCAAACAAAAATTACTTAATTTTCAATGAATAATTAGTATAAAGGTATTATTTTGGTAAGTATACTACTCCTCGCCGTACTGATTACACATTTGGTGTTTATTACTATTCGAGGATGTTAAAAATATGCTAATTACTTAGTTAATTAGGTAATTATTAATAATCATATAATTACCTATTTTTTGAAAATTTTCATAATGCTCAGAAATGAAAAAATGAACACAAAAGTTTTCTATGTCGCTAATCACGAATATGACATTTCAGCTTTAAAACATGCTAATTAGTTTGCAACCTTTACAATCACCGCAATTTGCTCCGCTCACTTTTTGTAATTATTATTACGTTTATTAGTATAATATTTCAAGAGAGTAATTAAACAAGCAAAACACAAACGTTATGTAACGGAATAATCTATATTCTAAATGCCCTGAAAACATCATATAATCCTGGAAATTGGGTGTGTCGAGTGTCGCTCTTAAAGCTATTGGAAACCACTAACATAAATGATGTATTCGTGCTTAACTTTAGATAGTACAACCATCGTATTCTGCATATATAAAAACCTATAGTCTTGATGTCTTGCACGTATTACATAGCCTAATAAATGATGAATATGCTTTAAAAACTGTGTTCGTCGACCGTAACTTAAGACCCCTGAAAAGGATTAATATAGTCATGTTGGATTCTAGATTACAAAACTATCACATTCAACATAACTTATTAAACACTCTCAGTAAAAAAGCATAAACTTCCTAAAACATGCCAAAATTTGAAAAGTGTCGTGGAGTCATATACGGGGCCATAGTGGGATTAAATCTTAATAACAGCACTAACTCCGGTTTTCCACAATCTTTCACATTGTCTAAGAACATGGCTGATTCCACGGCTTTCCCATCAAATGGTTGCCACTCGTGGGCGCATCTGAAAATGCAACAAAAAATAAAATCTTTCTACAGCTGTAATTTCGATCCTGGGCTCTCGAAATTGGGGTTGACAGAACCTCTATCGTTTTCAAGTTCCTCCTGGCAAATATATGGTTCCCCCGGCTTTTAGCATTTGCAAATTTTATCTATCCTCAGGCAAGATTTTGAGCTTCCGTTGGTTCATCCCCCTTGGCAAATTTTTTTGCTTTTTTTGTAAAACTGACCGAAATTGTTATTAATATTCAATTCTGAAGCTAAAAATATTTTTTATATTTTGCAAAAATTGGCTTAAAGATATCTGTTAACGTCTATTACAAGCGATCTGGCAGCATTTATGGCGCGATTTTTAACTCTTTTCGCCGAAAACTACTGCATTTTGACAATTTTAAATTTTGAACCAACCACGGTCGAGCGTGGGGTGCCGTCAAGTTCAAGCCCCCTGCAAAAATTTCCATATAATCTAGAGCCCAGCGGTCGACGGCATCATATGCATTGAAATGAGCTATTTATCGACAACAATAAACAACATTAAAAAGGCCGGAAATGTTTAAAAAATTTAGCCCTAAAACTTGTACAAGTCTGACTGCAACGCGTGAATGGCACACTATGTTACAAAGTTTAAAATAGTTCAGTTTTCATAAACAAAAGGCAGATTAAATACAAAATTTGAGACAATACTCAATTATCATCTTGTCGGTTTAAAGTAAGTTGTTTAAACTAATTTCCTGTAATGTTAAGAACCTTGTAGGTTATATAGGCCCCTGGTTCGGAACAGGAAAGCGGCGCTAAAATCTGAACAAGTTCAAAGCGATTAAAAGCGCCACGCGAAGATTAAATCGCCAACAAAATGCTAAAAAGGCTAGCAACACTGGAATGGAGCAGCTCCTAACGCTCATCCACATGAGTTGGACAAAGAACGAGGTGCCTGCTGATTGGAAGAAGGCAATAATCATACCAATCACTAAGTTTGTAAAATCGGCAAACCAACCGTCATTATATCGACACCAACAGCCTGAAGGCATCAGTGGGCAAGCTAATGGAACGCATAAGCCAGGAAAAATTCTCATACCTACTCGAAACAGGAAACCGTCTCAACCAAGATCAAGCGTAGTTTCAAGCTTTATGAACTAAAGAAGATCATTGTCTCCAGATCAGTCAAGACATAGCAGATGGCTTTAATGCTCCCAAAGCGAAACGTACCATTATGGTGCTATGCTGACTTCGAAAGGGCAACTGCTACGGTAAGGAAGCTTGGCATATACGGAATACTGCTGAACATCGGAATTACGAAGTGCCACATGCTATGGATTAGACCAATTCCTAAGCGACCGTGTGGGCAAAGTAAAGTATGGTAGAAGCCACAGCAAATACCATAAATTCGAAGGAGGGGTGCCCCAAGGAACAGTACTATCCACCGTGCTCATCATATGCATCATCAACCACATCGCCGAACAAATGCCTGAAGGTGTGCAAATTAGTCTATTCGCAGATGACCGTGCATAGGATGAAGACATTGCACAAGCCCAGGTAGTAAAGCAGCTTGTCCTAGAGAAAACTAGAACAATGATAGAAGAAACGGAACCTTCAAATCAACACCGAAAAGACAGAAACCGCCTTCTTCACAACGTATAACAAGGAAGCAAGACAAAGGCATTGACTACAACTCAATGGCGTAAAAATGCGCTGCAATTCAAACCAGGGATTTCTGGGAGTGGCGTATGGCCGGCAGCTAACATGGCCAAAAAGATGAAACGGAAGACAAATATGTTGCAAGCTCTAAAAGGAAGATCCTGGGGCAGCAACCGAGAAGACCTACGAATGCTCTTTTTGATGTATGTAAAATAAGCGACTATTGCGCGGCAGCATGGGCCACATGTGCAAAATCGAACCGATAGAAGAAAATCAAGGTCGCACAGAACATCGGTACAAGAGCCATAACAGAATTCACATTGTCAACGCAGGAAGACGGGCTACTCAATGAACCAGGGCTGAAACCATTTAATCCCCTAACAGAACTAGCAGCAGTTACCAACGAAGTCACTGAGATGCCAACAAACCACTCCAGGCGTTAACTTGTGAAAACCCAAGGCAACAATAAAGACTAAATACTGGCGACAAATATTAATGAAAGTGCTTAGAGAAAATGGACTTCAACTCGCTAGAATGAAGACCCCTCCATGGAAGTGCCAAACCACTGCGATAAGCAACAAGATAACCCAATTCAACGCACAAGCACAGATGAGATAAAAAGAGCAGCCGCCGAAGCCACTATTCGTCGACTTTCTAGAGCATGCATATATTTATATACAGATGGCTCAGCAGAGAACTCCATTTAGTGTAATCCGTATTCAACAAACTGACAGCTGCGATTGGATCTGCGTGATGCTGGCATTCATGCCGGCATAGAGTGGTCACCTGGTCAGTCGACCCGGAAAGAAATAAGAGAAACGCCGGATTTTACCAGAGGGCGTAAACGGAAAGGCCCCTGGTATGACCTGCGGACAAATTGGTGTGAACGAAATCTAAAATTTTTCAAATTTTATTTTCTTCAGCGGAAAACGCTAAAATCGATAATAAACGGCCTAAAAGACTAAAAGAAGCTTTCAAACAATTTTTGCTGAAATTAATAAAATTTTTAATTCTGAAAGGTTTTTGTAAAAAAAATTTTGTCAATTTTTTATGTCAACTGGGGGTGTTTCGGGGGAAGCCAAAAAGGTGGAGCCAAAATTTTTCTAGCCATGGGACCCGGTTTTTTGCCAAAAGGCACCACTTTGGAGAAGCCAGATATAGTAATTATTAAGTTAGTACACAATAATTAAGCAATCCAAAAATTAATTACTAGTAATTCATAGAGAGAGGGGAAACGGAGCTAGTGTGGCTACTCTACGCTTGTTAGCAATGTTGTCGTTCCAAATTCGGGTTCCTGACTCCGCCTAATGTTCCATGATAGAAATCATGCACCGGCAATATTTCAATGGGTGTTTCGGGGGAAGCCAAAAAGGTGGAGCAATTTTTCTAGCCAAGAGACCCGGTTTTTTGCCAAAAGGCACCACTTTGGAGAAGCCAGATATAGTAATTATTAAGTTCGTACACAATAATTAAGCAATCCAAAAATTTATTACTAGTAATTCATAGAGAGAGGGGACACGGAGCTAGTGTGGCTACTCTACGCTTGTTAGCAATGTTGTCGTTCCAAATTCGGGTTCCTGACTCCGCCTAATGTTCCATGATAGAAATCATGCACCGGCAATACTTCAATGGGTGTTTCGGGGGAAGCCAAAAAGGTGAAGCAATTTTTCAAGCCAAGGGACCCGGTTTTTTGCCAAAAGGCACCACTTTGGAGAAGCCAGATATAGTAATTATTAAGTTCGTACACAATAATTAAGCAATCCAAAAATTAATTGCTAGTAATTCATAGAGAGAGGGGAAACGCTGCTAGTGTGGCTACTCTACGCTTGTCAGCAATGTTGTCGTTCCAAATTCGAGTTCCTGACTCCGCCTAATGTTCCATGATAGAAATCATGCACCGGCAATACTTCAATGGGTGTTTCGGGGAAGCCAAAAAGGTGGAGCAATTTTTCTAGCCAAGGCACCCGGTTTTTTGCCAAAAGGCACCACTTTGGAGAAGCCAGATATAGTAATTATTAAGTTCGTATACAATAATTAAGCAATCCAAAAATTAATTACTAGTAATTCATAGAGAGAGGGGACACGGAGCTAGTGTGGCTACTCTACGCTTGTTAGCAATGTTGTCCTTCCAAATTCGGGTTCCTGACTCCGCCTAATGTTCCATGATAGAAATCACGCACCTGCAATACTTCAATGACACCGCTACGGTCATTTTGGCCCTATATCGAAACCGAACAACTCTATTTTTCATTTTCCAGTGGCCAAAAAGAAAATTTATAAATGAAACATTTTAACAAAATTTGAACTGTGATTGTTACGTGGTAGGGCCCTAAGGATTGCCTTATTTGATGCATAAAACGCAAATACACTTGCTTTTATCGTATTTAGCAACCACGAAACCCTGTAGACACCGTTGGATTGACCTCCATACTTCTATCTTGGAAAAACGGCGAAATTTGACTATTTTTGTTTTCAGAATTTATCATATTTTTACCCAACGTTGTCCCGCATAGTAATAACACGGCCAATCTGATGTTAAAACGATGAAACAAACTTGTTTTAACGGGTTCAACAACCGATTCCATAGTTTACACCCAACAAGCAAAACACTTGTTTTGCAAATATTTCGCTCGAAATCGGTATCTGTGACAAAAAAATGCATAACAGCAATGTAGTAGCTAAGTTGATTTGTTTTTCGCTGCTACGCCTCTGTCTCGAGATATATACTCGGATCGGATGGCGAAATTTCAAAAATGTTACCCTTGGCCCTTTTGGGCCTATTTAGATCCGAAAGAAGTGGTCAGCGGGTTTGACGTCTAATGAAATGAACAAAAAAATAATTTTTACCATTTTTTGAGCCTAGCAAAGCTATTCGTGGTAAATTGCAATGGCTACGCGCGCTATGTTTCAAATATTATATGATCTACATACCTCAAAACGATAATATTTTGCATTCAGAAGCCGAAAAACCATAAATCAATATTTACACATCTCGATGATATGTTAAATCAGTCTGGTAATCGATCAGAACAAGATTTATACATATAACACAGCTTCAACTCAAGCTGAATCTCAACAAAAGGCTAACTATCTGTGCGAAAAATTCCACTTACTTAATATCAGTTGGATCTTCCATTATGTATATTTTAACATATCCTTCTATGTCGCACACAGCTAAAGCAGTACAATCAGGCGACAACACAGAAGACGTTATTTCCTACAATATATATGGATTAAAATTTTAAAACACGTAAAAGTAGTTACGATTCCATATTACTGTATTGTCCAAAATTAATATAATGAAATACTTACCACAAACCAAATCAGAAATGTATGTAAATACAATCTGGCTTCTCAAAAGAGGGGCTGGAAAAAGCAGGTGCCCACGGTTGAGGCGCTCGTCGAAAAATTTTTGGCTTCCCACAGGTGGTTTTAATAATAATTTGTTTTGCAAAAATCCCCTTCTAAAGTAAAAAACTTAATTTCAACAAAAAAGTTGCTTTAACCTAATACAGACACGCTTTAGAAATCTTTCTGAAGCCATTTATTAACAATTTTATCGTTTTTCACAGAAAACTATTAAATGTTGAATATTTTTATATTTCAATCTCCCACTTCAACCCCCCATATCAAACATTGGGGACCCGGTTCGCGCCCCCGTTAAAAATCCTGCGGCCTCCTGTTATTAAGCAAGGTGCGTCCCCGATCAACTCTGTGGCTGTGGCAAAATTTTAAGCGAATGGAGAAGACAAATTGTACTTTGATAAAACTGTTACTTAGCAAGCTAAATTCACGATTCATGTTTGGCAGCTGCAGCTCTAGATGTAATTCAGTTCGACTTCTAACAGCAGAAGTATCTTTACTATTACAACGTGAAGACCAAGTGGTGAAAATACCGCTATAAAAAACTCCAATACCACTTACAAGAACCTCCATTTTAGGCAATCTACCTCCACAACCATTAAATTTTCACGTGATACCAAGTTGCAGCTACAGATAACCTATCATAATTGTCAGAAACAAAACTCAACTCACAGGGTGAGCATGTAATAGCACAGCTAGCTCATATCACATAACGGTGCAAGCTCTAGGCTATCTATGCCGAAACCTCTACCAGGGTGTATGAACAAGGGCACCAAGTTCGGAAAAGGGCGGAGCCAGAAATTGCCATGGTGTACGAGCGGGGAGCCGCCCCTTGGTTAAACGGGGGGTAAAACATTAAAACTACAGCCACAATTCAATGCTTAATTATATTTGTTTCAGCTAAAC
Organism: Trileptium ribeirensis; assembly: GCA_030248225.1. Lineage (NCBI taxonomy): Eukaryota > Metazoa > Nematoda > Enoplea > Enoplida > Thoracostomopsidae > Trileptium > Trileptium ribeirensis. The sequence continues at coordinate 29,145 of JASANE010012973.1, forward strand.
AGCAACGGTTCAAAAAATAGACATTCAGAGTCCTTTCATTTTGTTGAACAAGTGGGAAATTTAGTTTACGCTTAAAACCACTGGAAGTAGGACGTGTATGTGAAATATGTAATAGCTAGAAAGTGAAACGACTGTTGTCGTGAGCTCTTTAGATGTTTCAAAGTTATAGTTCGAGTAAAATGTAAAATAAGTGCAACAGATACATGATCCTTAGCGCAGTATATTTACGAATTTCTAGGCCCAGAACCGCCGCAGGAATTAACCTTTAAAAATAACGGGTCCTAATGCATTTAGATTCCGCTTCCCGTGCCAGTGTGTGTATACAGCTTAGCAATTGTGGCAATGAGTATGGCTTCATCTGTAAAGTCCTATGACGTTAGTCGGTATAACAGCATGAATTATTTGATCGTATGAATTGATGTTAGCGCATTATTTATTGTTATCATTATACACCCTATTTTACCATTACGATGCATCGTTACCATTATTATATATTATATAATTATCATGCATCTCTCATCGAGATACAAAGTTGTGCGTAAGTTCTCTAAAATATGTCTAAGTCGAATTGCTAGGACATTAGACAACTTTAATAATAGGAATTAGGGCTGAAACGACGTCTCTAACCCCTAAACATCTGTCATAAAGGAATAGAAAGGAGAACTTTATAATTTTGTATAAGATCCGGATAATTACCCCGAGATTCCACTCTATGGTTACTTTCTTGAGTATCTCGTGCACAGCGATGAGAAACAAATCTCATAATATCCGAAATGTAGCCGACCCGCTGATTTTCACAATAATCGTGACTTAAATGAACAGTACTGATAGGACCATAAAATGATTTGCGATCTTATTTAATTCCAATCTTTGCTTAGAGGTCACAACCATAAGGCTCTTTTAAGGAGTGACGCAACGACATCGCTGTAGTGCTTCAAAACAAAAATCTAGGCGTAAGGCTGGGATTAGCTGTAGAAACAAGTGAAATCCCGTCCCTTTCCTGCTAATAAGGTATTTATAATTTCACCACCTCCTCGTGGCACAGGAAAAGAGAACCCCCTCAGAAGAGATCAACTTTTAACTTTTATTACATTCACATGAGTTAGTGTTCCCGCTATAATTCGCGACAATCCGTGTTTTGTTAGGAACCCAGAAAAGGGTTCCCCCGAACCGAATCTCCACGAGTCTTCAACGAGGTCCACGTTGGTCCGAAATATAAAGTTCAAAAATCTTCACTGGATACGGCTCGATCCAACACCTTTGCAGAAATAGTACAAAATTTACATCAAATTTCATTGATAAAAATAAAATATGGTTTTCTTCACGTTTGATACGCTAGTTGTACGTTATGTACAAAAGTACGTAATAGAAAATTCTTAACGAAATTCTACTCTTTTAGTTGGAAAATCTACTTTTACCGGGACCTAAGAGTCAGGAAATAACAACTCTGCAATGCGAGCCCCTGGTTCGCAGTGGTTCCCGATCGTAACCATTGAAGCGACTACAGACAACATGTTTTCGAGTCACAACTAAGCTGGAATCATACTATAAAACATATATTTACATATATACCAGTATTTTCATTTGCGTAGGTGTCGATCTAGGATGATTTACCGAACGTGAACGAGTCGCCATCCTCGCTGAAACGATTGTTAGTGGGCGTCAAATCCACATTAGTTTCCGTAGCCTCTCCCCCAATCGGTAACCGCGTCTCTGTTCCGTAGTACGCATATATAGTAAACTTTTGCCATGCCGGCACGATTAGCCAGTCATACTAGCTATGTTAAGTCCCGATGAACTGGCCATCGGATAAGTTTGAGCAGAGCTAACACAGAAGCGACCGCTATAGCCGTTTGCCGCTTGAAGGGAAGTTTACCTGCATGATGACGTGTATATATGAGTATATCTGAGTATCATAAATATAGTATTCCCCGGAGTACCAAATGCAGACCCATGAATGGTTAAACTTTGTTCCCTGAAAATACTTCGCATCGAAACAACTGATAAAAATCTATAAGATATAAGATATAAATCTATAGGATATAAGAATATGCAAAGCGAATTGAATAGGAAATTTGTTCACTGTCGTGTGATGTCATTCGAATGAGTCGCACCGTTTTGGAGTCGTACCCTTGCATTGTATATACTCTTATTTTGGAAATCATTGTCAATGAATTATTGTCTATAGTATGATGTTTATATCTTGTACTGTGTATTAATATTGTGCACTATTCTAATTGATTTGACGTAGAATAGGATGAACAAACTAGAAATATCATGTTTCTCCGCTTTCCTTCGTAGCTTCGAAGCATACTTTGACCCTAGCTTCGATATTTCTTGATTGATTTACCGCCCTTATGCTGTCCGAACCAGCCAACCGGCGCTTTGCAATTAACCTCGAGCCATCAATTATTACTTGGCGCCCCGATAACTGACCTTCGCGTAATTCACTATTAGTCCAGTTCCATGTCGAGTAACTCGGCCGTCACCAAAAGACTTGATATCGCGTGACAAAATTGATATGAGAAACACGGCTGTGAGCGTTCCATTAAGAGAGCGATGACACCACTATCATGACTCTAACCCAACCGTGGTTGTAACGTACACATATTTGTGAATTTATTGTTTTATCCTATTGCCTTAAACGTTGCCCTAATGTGTGTGCGATTTGTTTATCAACAAATATTGATTGAAAACCCCATGATGTTCCTGTGTTTTTGATGCCCTATCTAGCGATACGTATTGAAGAGTTTCGAAATCGTCGGCCCAGTCAACGACCTCCGTTCAGGCTTGCTGTCAACAGGTCGCAAGCTTTAGCGTGGTTCGCCGATTTCTCCATAAGTAAGTGCAACTGGTGCTACATGAAATTTCACGCCACCGTCTATGAGTATTAAAAGAAACCGTCAACAAACCGATCGCCCAGGTTGAATAGATCGGTCACGACCCGACATTAAACGTCTAGGGATTGTCGGAACCTAGTGTATAACCAATCGTAGCTTGACACTTCCAGGTGGAACTAGAATAGGGAACAGTGATATGGTCTCTTTGGCCTGTGAGCAGGTGACGGAGCCAACCTCCCTGGAGATCTCAAAGGAAGTACCACGTAGACTACGCATGCAATCCCTCCGGCAAGATCACAACACATCCTGTGAAGAGCTATTGCGGCTTGCTAAACTTGGAACCGGCCAAGAAAAATGAACACTGCAGGTCCGGCCTTGAGGATACGATAGCCGGGGTCGTATGGTCATTGCGTTTCGGAAGTGCGCAATACCGCAGCGTCACGTCCTTTAGATAAGTATCTAAGGTTAGAATTAGAAAAATTTTAATGCTTCTTAACTGTTAATTAATGACCATCATTAATTCCAGAATAATTATGTTTGTCACTGTCGTTGCGTTACGTGCCTAAAACTATATATGGTCAAACATTGTATACATTCGTTGCGGATACGCTGCCTCAACCACCGAAGCGCTTTATCGCACAGAGACAACGTGATAGTGACGAACCACCTTTAAACAATACTGATTCTGGTTCCAGCCATGAACCGATTTTAGCCAGTCAGCGATGATAGCAGCACAAATCGTGAATACATGTCGGCGACGCCATCGCTCATTTCAGCAGATGGTTAGTTTAGGTTGAATAATAGTTGTTATATACCTATTGAATAGTTATATGCTCAAATCGTTAGATAACTATTTCCGCCGGTTTCTAGACGTGGCCGAACCGTACATTACATGTACAATATATTTCACTTAAGCAAATTATAAAAAGGCTTAAAATATTTAGTTGTAACGTAAATGTCAATAATTAATATTTCCCTTAGACTATCGACTGTATAGTTTCGTTGTGGATGCAGTTAAAGTTATTGCTGCCTGAAAGGAGCTCTCAGCGGTTCGACCGCAGTGCATTTGGTAAGAATGTTAAGAAACAATATCGGCGGACGGTTGAAAGAATACTATTGGGATGAGTTTGTGCTTAGAGATGGCGAAGTAGTAGAAATTCTTTGGATCACTTGTCGAAATTACGTCGTCAGGACGTCTTCAGCTGATGTGCAGGTTCTGCCTTCACGCTAGTGTTTGTTCAGTATGTGTTTAACAACACTGACAAACGGACAGCGAAATGCTAATTCACCACGAGTCGGCGATTATTTGGACATAAAGTTTCTGGTGCAAACTGATCACAAAGATAGGGCGAAAGAGCGCTAGGACAGAAGGTTATATACTGTAGATGGTTCTGGAATGCCATTGTAAGTGGCTCACACGCAATGGTGGTCGGATTCAAAGATAAGGCTTCATGTGGAAAAAGTGGTTGCTTGATGTAGTAACCAGTATCATTGTAAGTGCTATCCGATAAGATACGTAAAAAGAGACAGATAAGATACGTGAAGCGACGAACGTCTTGATGCGGTTGTCTCAAATTGATTCAGCAGTGTTGCTCACCAACCATTACACGCATGTTTAGAAATTACAATTTTTCACTGTTTGGCTTTTTAGCAACCATGAAGACCATTTAAACACTCTAATCACCTACATTATACTGAGGCAGCAGCAAAATTTGGCTGGTTTGGTTTAGCTAATCTATCTGCCGCGCTGTACTGCAAAGGTTAATACATAGCAAATAAGGGACCCAACCAGTCAAATCAACGTGCTTAACGGTAAAATAACATTAATCCCATCACTCACCTCAAACAAACAAGAAACCTACGCCGTGAAGATTTTGAAAATATCATTTTGGGGTTATTTTGCAACTTTCGGTCAGAGCGCCAAAACGGCTGCTCTGATAATCAAATGCATAGCATTACGAATGAGTAACAACTCTCGATGAGATAATTCTCTATTTTTCGATAAATCTGGCAAAAGTATAACATAAAATGTTGGGTGATCCCAAATGGTTAAAAACAGCCTCTAAAACCTGTCAGCTTTGCGAGTCTAGGAAAGAAATAAATGGAGCAGCTCAAATACATGATATGATTCTCTATTTTTCGATAAATCTGACAAAACTACAACATAAAATGTTGTGTGATCCCAAATGGTTAAAAACAGCCTCTAATACCTGTCAACTTTGCGAGTATTTAGGAAAGAAACAAATGGAGCAGCTCAAATACAAATCTTGGTATTTAACTACGTTCCATTTCATTCAATAAAAATTGACAAATCTATCTATCTAGTTGAGTGTTAGAGATAATCCCCAAAAACTATGCATTATATGTGTATGTTTTGCACAATCAGATATATAAAAAATCAACATTTCAACAATGCAACCAACGAAAACTTAGCCATTAACAAATGGTTTAATAATCTATTACACCTTTCATTGATTTTGGAAAAAATAAAAATGAAAAATACACCAATTAATATTGTTACAAAATCAGCTTTATCCAAATCCACATCAACATGACGTTCTGATATAAATCGTACAAGCCATAATGCTAATAACATTTTCTAACCGATGAACCAGTGAGAGTTACACATTCGTCTCCGGTTAAACAATCGACATCCAAATCGGGAGTTTCGTGCAAAATACAACTTTCAACATTGATCATTCGGATCTAAAATAATTTACTCGTGTTTTAATTACTCGAAGGTTTTTGATAATGTTATTATCAAACAATAGCAACAACCTGGTAACTACCTTTCTTCTACCAAACCCTCTCGGGGGCGGAGAACATCCCCCGTCTTTTGGCTCCCGGCGTCTGGCCCGGACACAGATTCATTCCCCTTACAAATCTTGTATAGTGGTGCCTCCGGACTGAATCCTCCCAGTCAGCGAAGGGCCGTGTATAACTAGGGTATGGCATTTCGCGCATGATGTGCCGTACATTCTCGCATCTACGTCAATTGCAATATCATTTGGCTGCACAATGTGAAAATTCTCAACAAGCTGCAAGACTACCAATCAACCCACCAACATTCCGGAAATCCCCATGGCGTAAAAACACATTGCTTACCTGTTTACTATAAGTTCCAATAAACCATGTTCCACCGGTGATAAATTTTCATATCAATAGCATTCCAACTGATTGGCTACAGTTCGCAAAAATTATCATGTAATAAAGAAGTGGTGCTTGGCTGCCTATAGCCTTCCGAAACGTTGTTGGACTTTAAATGTCCCTATGCTCATCTCGTGAGTGACATAATTTTGCGCCATGGTACACATTTCAATAAACTGTCGTACAATAAATTATTTTCGGGCTATAAAATTAGAAATAGTATTAATTTATGTTTTAGCTATAAATTTTTGAATAGTTATCAATCGTGGATTTTACTGAGTACGTATGTTTCGAGTGAGTAGCGGAGAAGGGGAAGACGGAAACGGGAGCAAATCTAACAAGAACGGGGGCTTTGTATAGCGGGCTTGGGAAAGTGAAAAGTGTCCCTACCCCACCCCTAAACTGCGAACAGATTAGCTAGTTCCTAGCTTATTACCTAAGTTTTGCCACACTAAGTATTAATCATCGCCGTTACTGGAGTATTCTGACACTGTTCGGGGCTGACCGATGTTTGAAAACTGACCAAAAATGTACAAGCAAATTTAAAAACACAACACTATCGTTAATTATAACGGAAACAACATAGGTATATAAAATAATAAAATATGCAGCAGTTTAGTGAAGGTTAAGGAACATCTTGAACTCCCTGGAGAAATCCATCTCACCGATGCAGTAAAATACGCCTGATATGTGAGTGCACTACTACCTATTTCCCCATTCGATGAAAATTTTGGCAGAGATCAGTTAGGCAAAAGCAAGCCCACTAGTTAGCAACAAAGCAGTGTCTGATTTTACCAGAAGACATTTTAAAGGTTCCCCTGATCTAAGCGATCGCTTTGAAATGTAAAAATTCAGCATTTGATCAATTAATGTTAAAACAGTAATATATGTCATACACGCTATCAGGACTCCCCTATTTTATTTTGAAAAGCAACTTACAAGCAAATTATTGTAGATTTCATTATATTATTACCGTCTGATTGGAATTTTAGTAAAAAATAAAATTTGCGGATGTTTTACCGGAGAGAACAAAAACTTTCCAGAAGCTACTGGTCCATGGTGATTCAAAAAATGTTTCCAGGAGCCACCAAGTGGGGGACCTGATCTTTTTGAGGGTAACCGAAAACTTTTAAACAATTCTTCGGACCACCCATTCTCCTAATTTTGATAGCGCAGCCTAAGCTTGAAAAGTTCAAACAAACTTCATTATTTTGTCAGAATAATTTCACTCACGCTAACAGCATAGTTATATAATCAGTTTACCTATTCCAGAAGCTAATTTCATGCTTCGGTAAAGTTTATCGTTTTGTCTTTACAAGAGTTCGTCATGTAAGAGGAATCGGAAAAAATACATCAATCATTAAAAGTAAATGCCACATTTGTCATTAGCCATATGCAAATACGGTCAGACGTCTGAAATGTTTAGGTTAAAAATTTTGCCCGCTTTCTTAATACGATCATTATTCTTTACACTTACAATGTACCCATAGCTGAGCACCAACATACAGCGACCCGAATCATCTTCATTGGCCGCATTCGAACTCGCATCTGTTGCTGCTGTCGCATTTGTGCTTGATGAAGAAACGCCACTGTTATTCGAATTTTGAGCACCGCCGACAATTCTTTCATTATTTCGGTCTCTGGTTGTTGTGACCTCGCTACACTGCTTATTTTCAGTCCCATTCAAATTTGATCCATCGTCCTTTCCATTAACATCATCGTAATCCGATACTGAGAGCTGCTGTACGATCTCCGGAACGTATGGACACCATTGAATTTTATGGCTAAGCGATGGGCTGGCTTCAGTAGACATACAAAATCTTTTTTGCCTAAAACCACAAATTTACTACCTAATTATTTGTACAGCGAGATCAAAAAGAACGATGCAGGACACTCTGTTGCAAACAAACCCTAGAACAGATATATAGATATGCAATATTCAGACAGCAATGTGCGTTCGCGTCCAGACAAAATTCCGCCCGTGCGCGTCCAAATGAAATTGCGTCCGTTCGGGTCCAAGTCAAGGATCTGGATCGATCCGCATAGCAAACAGCAACGTCTTTTTGTTGACAGCGCTGGAGTAGTTATTTTTAATGTTTACGGATTCGGGTGAGTGGTATTCACTGCGCAAAAAAGACACCATGGCGCCAGTCGGCATCCAGACGAGCTTGCGCTAGTCCGCCTCCAAATGAAATTATATTTATCATTATCCAGACACTACTTCACCAGCTGTGTCCGTAGTCGCCCAGAAGACATTGCGCCAGTCCGCATCCAGACGAAAATTCCTCCGTCCGGAGTTCAATTTGTCCGTTACTGTATTTTAATGATTTTAAAAATGAATAAAAATATTGGTATATCGCATATTAAAGCATGCAATGTAGTTATCGAATAAGGAATGCAATGCGATGACAGTCTTGGTGTCGATCCTCCTTTAGCGATAGTTCTAACAATAGACATAACAGCATAGTAAGTATTGTCTATCGAAAACAATAAATAAACTAGTTGTGTGATCAAAGCTAAGCAAAGCGTAGCGAAATTGTAAATTATGTAAAAACTATCCGCCAAATTCATAAAAGAAATTAAAACAAGTTTTTTCAACTTATCTTTCAGTATTCAATAAATTTTTAAATTTGTGCCATGGATATTGCAAGAGTAAAAAATACCACAAAGTCTAACATGTTAAATTCAACTTCAGACGCCGTCTCGTACACAACTTCGTGAATCCACAAGTTACCAGCCTGATCGACACAAGCCAAATACAACGGAAACGAGGTGTGAGCCCACGCGATATCACGCACGCGCCCAGAAAACCCTTTTATAAGACCACGAGTCTTTTTGATCCGACAGTAAACTCGTACAGCGTTTAGCTCGCGTCCTGAAAATCAATTCAGCTACAAACATATTTAATAGAGTGTACAAAAAATTGCATTATTGCTAAATTCTATACTTGTATACCAATAACAAAATTAAGTTTGAACATTTCCATAGAACTAACGTTCACAAGCAAAATTCTTCAAAACGTAGGAAAATATTTAAGTCGGGTCGGCACCGATTACTTTCACAGTCTCGATTATGTTTATTACAATCACATCAATACCCTTTGAGTCGATGTTACTTGTACAAAACACATGTATTCAATTCTCAAAAAAAATTCAGTTTATATGTAAGCAGAGATCTTAATTTATGTATTCGAATGTTTCGCACAGCAAGTTTCCTAAGCGTTTGACAAGACAAGACTATGTGCTAGAACATACTGCCACACATTAACTACATGAAGCTCGAAAGTCATTTAACGTGAACTCTTGTAGTTTTTGTGTGCATAAACACAATTACACCTATATATACCCTCCCGGTAAATATACATATTGTACTTGGTTCTGCATCTTTGGCAATCAAATACTTATACTTAATCGAAATATGTAACACATGGGTTCGGAAAAGAGAACCTGGAATAATTTTCTTTCATAACCGGAAAATCGAAAATTTCAAAATTCTTACTATGAATAACCATGTCAACAACAATATCGTACCAAAGTTTTTTTTAATTCTGAACCCAGTTCAGGATATAGCCAAGAAGTTGTTTTGTCGAACCCCTTTTTGACGTTACAGGAACGCTTCGCCTTGTTGCTTGATATAGCATATATCTGGCTTTTCCAAATAGGAAGAGGAATCTCCATATATTTCGACCTATCACAGGTTGGCATTCCGCAGTTTTCACAGCTACATTTCTGAGCGCCTACAAAACTAGTACAGTGCCAACGAGGGTGAAACGGAGCGAACCTGGTTTTTTCAGTATTTTTAAGTTATAATTTTGTTTAATTACCTGTAATAGACTGTGTTTGACGTATATACCACCATAAAACCTCTTAAACGCTGCACCCAATGAAAATCCTAAAACCTCGTCGATCCTACACCCATCGAAAACAGCTATCAACGCATTAAGTATCTGTGCTGGTCTCTAGATAACCAAACCATCGTATTCAGTCTACCGAAAAACCTATATACACAATTCTTGTACCTGTACGCAATACGTAACCAACAAACGGAAGCCAGGCTATATTCTAGAAATGGGGTTCATGATCCTCAACCCTATGAAAACACATGAAAAGGCTAGAAATATGCACGCTGGGCTCAAGATAATTAAATCATGATTTCAGTCTCCTGAAATAGCAATATATAGACCTTTCTTGATGCCCTGCACGCAATATATAATCAGAAAAATGAAAACGCACTTTTTGGAAATCGTGATCGTCGACCTTAAAACCCTTGACACCACGTGAAAAGACATAATATATATGTAATGTTTATTGGTATTACTATCGCCGGCAAAAAACCAAGCGATTTCAGGCTTTTATACGTAGGTGTACCGGCTTTGTTGAGTGCAATAGTTTTACTGGGTAGCATGGTGTGTCTAGCGCTTCGTAAAATATTATGAAATATCACCGCTTCATTGTAAAATATTGTTTTGTGAAATTGTTAAAGGACTGAGTGGTTGTTAGTACGGTAGTAGTAAAAATCTCTCTTTTTTAAGTCTAGGTGTGTTCATTTTTAACATTAAACGCCAGTGCAGATTACGGTTTATTGTGTAAGCTTGTTGCGCTGAGGTATTTCTGGCGCAGTTTTGTACTACATGCAATTAGCCATAACAGGCGCAAAGCGCTAGCTCATTATTGTTATACTATCCTCTTGGCCGTCTTCGACACTAGACGTTATAGAAGACCGCTAGATCCATCGGGCGGCAATATTTTAAATAAGCAGAGCTGCCCGTTTGTGATATGCGGAATTTGTTGCTTGCTTCCGGCGAGAACAGGCTCGCTAAAGCCTGGCACGTTCGACCGCTAGCAAACCCACGATCGCTAGATTGCCTTGGCGAACGGGTTATCTTGTGCAATCCGAGTAAACCCTGCTATAACTGTCGGTTCAACGTTACAAGTGGTGCAACGGAGGGATTCGATTCCGAAACTGCACGATAGAAATTAATTACGGACTTTCGTTTCGGTGTAGCAGGCGCATTCGCTTATGTATTTCATGTATTTATGTATCATAGGCTGATCTAAGTCGCTAGCCGTAGGCAGACCAGATCGCTAGTGGTACATCAGTCCGGGGTCGCTAGACACATTAACGCGACCAGACACAGTGGTCGGGGAACTTTATACAAGAGCCTGCGTCAATTTGCGCTGCCACAATCGTACCGGAAGGATCAAGATACAACTTAGCATTCGCGGATAATTGTGTCTCGGTGAGAGACAAGAAGAAAATAAGCTAATCGCAATCAGCGGTGCAACGAAAGACGTCGATTCCGAAACTGCACGATAGAAATTAATTACGGACTTTCGTTTCGGTGTAGCAGGCGCATTCGCTTATGTATTTCATGTATTTATGTATCATAGGCTGATCTAAGTCGCTAGCCGTAGGCAGACCAGATCGCTAGTGGTACATCAGTCCGGGGTCGCTAGACACATTAACGCGACCAGACACAGTGGTCGGGGAACTTTATACAAGAGCCTGCGTCAATTTGCGCTGCCACAATCGTACCGGAAGGATCAAGATACAACTTAGCATTCGCGGATAATTGTGTCTCGTAGAAAATAAGCTAATCGCAATAAGCATACGTCACTGTGCATCACCGGGAGCGATTGTCATCGAACGCGTCGAGAGGCGGCAACGAACGTTAAGAACACGGAACACTTGATAAAGCTGAAGTTCACGTCGCCACGCTACAAAACACTGTCGATAAACAGTTCGCAAGAATCGGCAAAGCCTTGGAAAGTTTACAAATCAGTCTATGCGATATCAATACTATCCGTCAGCGAGTAGTATCTTCAATACCAGACCAGCTTGACGCTAGCGGTGCTTGGATAGCAAAAGACCGATTCTGACAACACAGCGGCTACAGAGCGAAAATTTTGGGCAAATCAGGTGGGATCTAAGCAACCATCGAGCAGAACCACACATCGATTAGTAAACTGGCGTATTTCACTGACGACAGTATAAAATAACAAGCTGATTCTATAGCAAAACAAGAGCAGCTAACAGCCAGGAAAATGAGCAATTCTGAAACCGGTGGGTACTTTCCACTGCACCAAAACGATCCGAAATGAGCCAGCGTAGACCAAGTGTACCAATATCGCTATTCAGTGGCGATAAAACGGATGATTTTGAAAGCTAGCGACAAAATAATTTTGAAATCAAGTTTCATGCAAATGGCTGACCTATAACCGTCGCGCCGTTTTTGCTTGATGTGCACCTAGCAGGCCATGCAAAATTCTTTATACAATAGTTTCTCTGATGACGTTAAGCAGAATTATAGTCTACTAGTTGCTCGATTAGAGCGGAAATTGAGAAGGATCGGAAACGATCAATATGGTATTTGTGCACAAGGAAACAGTGAATGCACCTGCACTTACGGAATTAGCACATTCTGCATTAAGTTTTATGACGATTGACGCGGAAACACAGACGAACTTACGAAACAAATTCATAGCAGGTTTACAACCGCGGATCCGAGAAGAAGTGAAATTACTGTACCCATGTACAATGGCTGAAGTGATATTAGCCGCGGAAAGAATTGAAACAAAACTGAAAGCGGAACGGGATACCACAGAGATGCGGTAAATACGATAGAACAATGGGACAAATTTAATAAAGGGCATGATCAGCAGATATCACCGGAAGGTTTCACGGTGCACTCAATTAACTTGCTAGAACGCATATCAGAGAAGTTAGATAAAATGCAGCCAAACTTAGTTGGTTGGACTGACGATGACAGGGTTTCTAATGGGTCAATCTGATCGCGATGTGAAGCATGTATCAACTATTTCTCAGCGCGGCACAGCATTCCCCATGTATGGTCGACAAAATTTTACGCTTTTAAATCGCCATATATCGCCAAATATGTCAAATAACGGGGTAAGGCATCACACACAGCTTTGCACTGTCGCAGTATCGCCATGCCACGCATTTATTATGAATACCACCAAAGGCCAGGACATCGTACGGAAGAATGTCGGGCACAGCTCGCTCAAACCGTTTCGGGTTCGTATAGTACCAATACTGTGCCAGATCGGCAGAGTCCGTTGTAGTCACCTATGCGAACGAGTACGGAACGGGGTAATGTTCGGTCAGCCACTGCATCCCAAACCAAATCTTGAACCGTCAAGCGAAGTCTCCAATACAAACACTTCGCATGATAGTGTTATGGCAACAGATAATCCGTGTTTGATGCCTCTAATGGGTATAGTAGTAACTGATCAAACGTGGCATAGCTGATCGATATTACCGAATATGATAGGAATAGATGATTTCATCGAGTTGACGAGCATTAACTTGGATGACAACAAATTTAAGAATAGGCCACAATCGTCCCTATTCCCTAGCATAGTGGCAAGTAACCAAGACTATGATGACGTGTCCCGCAGTGTTGCCACGTGTGAATACAACCCAGCGAAAGTTATTGACGCAGTATCGACATTTTGACCACGCGATAGCGTTTTGGTGAAGCGGGATACTCACGCATTTGATAGTGAGCATGGCGTGATTGATGGTGACGACGGCGCTGAACAAGCACACCCGAACAAACAAATTAATACTTCAGAACCACGGTAGTCGAACAACAAAGTTGAACAAAGCGATAGTGGCAATAACCGTCAGTTCCGACGAAGACAGTGAGCTGGATTTCATCAGACGTTTGGCGTGGATGCCTGCAATGGCACTGACACCATGTTTGCGTTCGTAGGAGATGCACAACTGTTCTGCATACCGAAAGCACCACCTACTAGTGTGCATCAGCAAGTGGACGCGAAAATCGAATATGTGGACGTTTTGCGGGACGACATGTTGGTCAGTACAGAAAGTGACAGCTCAGTCACTGGTAATAGTTATTCACTGTGGATCGAACAAATTGACCGCGAACAGTAGCGATGGCGGAGGTTGTTGGCCGTAGTAGGAAACAATCAACCAAAGCATTGAATGTGGCGTCTGTCTAACTAGTGCAGTATTACACACAGCAAATGTTGCAATAAAACGTGTTTATTGGTTCAAGTGGTTAACCAAAGAGACGTTCCTGATGAACTCGTGGAATACTTCTGGGAACGGATGAAGATTTGGGCAATTTGTCCTGAATCATCGACAATCCAACACGTAATTTTAGAAAATGATCAACTATTTATCTGTTAAACATATTCATCACTTATCACTTGCAGACGACCTTTATTTGTCGGATTATGGATTGCTAAAACTGGCTCATTCATTCAGTTTCCGAGTGGAAGGCTTTGTAACACCCTTGTTGCGCGGTCATAAATAACTCGATAGCCCACGATGGTTGAACTCGTTGTCTGTATTCCGAATAGTTAATCAGTTCCTGCTGTTTAGTACCGAGGCAAATGATGTCGGGAACTACCCGAATGCGAACAATATCCAAGCAAGAAATTGTCACTTACTCGTCCGCAGTATCAGAGTGAAGGAATGATTTGCGGAAATTTGACCGAGTGAGTAAGACAGAAAGAGCTACTGGAATTAAGTGTTCGAGGAAATTCGACAAAGCAAATTGGAAGGAATCGATAAGTATGAGAATCGCAAAATATGGATGTGATGTCAAAATCATAAATGGTTGATAATTTACCAGCGTCAACAGCCGACGAATTACGAGAAGAATACATGTTCTATCCTTATAAAAATGTGAGAAAGTCGTATTGCCGGAACAAAGCAATGGTGAAAAAAGCAAACTAAACCGGATGGCAAAGCCACCAGAGTTTCAAGTGGACTACAATCGGAGTGATCATACTGTAGCCCGGAAGGCAGGTCTACGAAGAATAATGTCAAGAACCCATGTAGCAAGCATGAATTTAATTATTAATCGTAGGTAGCGTTCAAAGTCGTGTAACCTCATTTCGACCTTAGTCGTGATTATAGCAACAGCTGTAGTTATGCATCATTTACCTTAAGATGTGTGCAGCAAGGCCGGATTTTGTAACAGTCTACCACAGCTTTAAAGCCATGCTTGGCTATCCGCGGTCAGCCAGTGTGACATTTTTGGGCCGAGCCAGACCCTACAAATATATTTAGCTAATAGTAAACTGAGGATTATAAATTGTCACAAGGGCCGGAATCGGCTCTAAAAGTAAGAAATATATGACGACAATTTCAAATCGCTAAAAATGGAAATTAATGATAGTGATTGTCATATATCCGTAAAACATCCTTCCAGTTACAACAGCATAATTTTCATGCATGAAAAAGCAAGTTTTACATAGCTACTAAGTTGGCTTGTAAAAGGCGCTTAAATACAAATTTTGAAAATAGCGATATTTCCGTGTTTATTTTGCCTGAATTTATGCGCTTTGCTTTTAATTACTACTAATATTGCCTTTTTTGGGCCTAGAGCTAAATATTTCCGATGTAACACAATCTGCTAAAGTGAATGTAATAAATATTTTTTCAGTAGCCCGTCCCGGCTATCGAACCCTGAGAGATAGCCGCTCCCGGCCGTACAAACATACTAGCATAGCTTAGCTATTAATTTGATTTATGAAAGGCCGGGTGTGGCTGTACGTTTTTGTCAGGAGCTGGAATTGGCTCTGTTACAGAATCCGGCCCTAGGTGCACACATCTTAATGAGACATTCAAGATAACGTGTGTGCAGATTGTCACACCATGGTTTCACAGTCAGCCGTGACTATGGCCAATAGTACGGTAATGTTGCAGTTGACACTCAATGGACAGTGACAGAGTGTCACAGCCGACAATATAATTTATCCCCTATAGTCGAAAGCGACTACATAAAAAATGTCTAAGAGTATCACGCGGGACTCCGTTTTGCTCAAACTCAGTATTAAACGGGTTTTAATATAGCCACTTTCGAATACAGGGGATAAATTAACTTGTCCACTGTGACACTCTGTCATTGTCCATTGAGTGTTTGATGTGACACCAACTGATTATTGGCTATAGACGCGCCTGACTGTGAGACAATGGTGTGACACGCTGCACTCATTATCTTGAATGTCTCATAAGGTAAAATGATGCATTATAGCGGGCAGCGGACCAACATTAAACCCACTGTTGTGTCAAAAGCATAGCCATCGACAAATCTGGCGACTGCCTGATTCACAACCATGCAAGCCGGCCGTTACGCACGTATCTGAAACACCGGTGAAAAGAAAAATAGAATTTCAACAGCTTAAGTAGAAACCTTTACGCATTTCTAACCATGAAAATCTTAAGCGAACATCAAGAACATATGAAGCTGCTTCAGCTAGGGAATATGAAAGAATAATAATGTTCGCATAATGTACAGCTGGAGTACCGAAACGACACGGCACAGTTTGGGTGACTGAAAATTTACTGGATTGGAGTTATCCAGGTGGAGGTATACACTGTTGTTACTGGAAGAAATTTGAAGCGAAGAATTGTGTATTAACAGCGAGGAATGTGTATAACATTCATGGGCAGACAGTCATGGAGTCTACAGTCGGTGACGTGTCCCATTGTTCGTATTTCGATGGATCATGTGCTTTGAACAATGGACGATTTTTGATTTGGAAATCAGACCAAAGTAAGAAATGCATGTAGTTACCGTAGCGCAAAGTCAGCGGTCATGTTCGAAGTAAACAGTGGGTTGCTAAGGATGACATGCTAGCTTTAACGTTCAAGACGCGAAAGACCGTTCAAAGTTGGGACAGCACACAACTGCAACTGAGTGAACAAGGCTTTCCCTTTCGATTTTTATGTACAAATCGTGTATCAGAAGCGTTCAGTGGCCGCGCTCTTTTGAGGTATCTGAATCGACAACCAATAATGCCAAAACTGGGCGACACAGATGATCGCGTTAAGCACGAAAATGATGTAGGTGTTGTTACTTCAGAGTTACTTGCATCCACTTTGCAGACAATGGAGATACATACAACTAGATCTATCTTTTTTGCATGCGATCAGGCAACGTAGTCCACATGTAACATGATGCAATACGTGAGACGCATGGCTGATCTATACGGAGCGGCTAATCCAACGTTAGCCATGAGAGTGTGGCTGAAACGATCGAATCTCGTGGCAAAACCAGCTGGACAGTTCGTCGAAGTATCGCCATGCCACGAACTTGTAGACGGCGATTTCGAGTTTAAACCGATGAGCCGAAGTTGCACACCGGCAATAAGGTTAACATATAAGCTGGCAAATAACACCCGAAATGGTTATATGGATACTGAAACTATCATAATAATGCAGTATAGCAGCGATTGGTGTTAATCCATAATGATAATCCAGTACAGCAGCAAGCGAATAAAAACTCAAATTACGCTCAGAAATGATACGTACAGTTATTGTAGAAGTAGCTACTTGCGAAGAATTGACAATTACAAAGTTTTGCCGAACTGTGTTTAATAGTCGCTGCAGAATACTGCTATTTTTACCAGATGTATTATTTCACCCAATTGTGATGCATCATGTCGCATAATTACGAACTCGTGTCAGCTGAAATGGTATATTTCAAGCTTATAACCAGCGACAACAGATATTCAACGCACTAGTTATTGATTCAGATGATCAGGTAATCGAGGAACTTTCAGCCAAATCAGCATCCGCTGTTGTGAAGGCAGGATTATTTAGTTTTCTTCATGACGATGACTTTGATTTTCGACAACTACGGGTATTCTGTTGTGTTTACGTAACAAATTATATAACTCGGAACCTTGTGCGCAGAAATGTGAAACGGATCTTAGCGCGCATTATAGCATACCAACCACGTCTCGGCACGATGTTGACGAATATCGGAATAGGACCAACCGAAAATGTTCAATTCACTGCGGAAACTAGCGTACCTGTACTCAATTGAAATGACGCGAGAGAAGCAGCGATTGTTCTTGAAACGAGTCCTAATACAGGAACCAAGCGATGTACGAACGAAATTGGTCATATGGACAAGACGCAATTTAAACCGCACAATCTTAGTACGGTGAAAGGAAATAATGTGGAAGCTGGTACGGTCACGAACGCAGTAAACGGCGTGGGAATGAATGCATAGGTAGATGCAGGTACGCAAATTCCAATAATGTCGAAATATACTGCTAAGAGGATATCTAATGCGGCCGATCGATCTGCAAAAACAACTGGGTTGGTGGGGTCAGCATCAACACATCTGATGCCAATTTGGTAAGTGCTAACAGGTACCGTCTAACTAGCTGGTGGAAAATTTGAAGGACCATTAGCTATGTCCCTTACGCTGCCGTACGAAGTTATTATCGGTAGAGGGTTTCTGAAGCAACTGGGGTAATTTCAACTTGATTACAGCACTAGATGACTGAATTTTGACGATAAAATAGTCAGGATAAATTGTTCCACGAACGAGAAGATCGATTCACCAGCTTGTGTGACTCTTATTGATACGGTGAGCCTTCCGTCCAAAACTGAAACTTTGCTATGGGTGAGAACAATTAGTCCGGATAGCAGCGCAAGATTGATCGAACCTTTTCCATCGGCAATGGAACAACATCACCTAGTCATAGCGTCCACCGTATTCACACCGATGGACAAAAAATATAGTTCCCGTTCGCATACTAAATCCAGCGAATGTGCAACAATTGTGCGTAATGGGACACGTGTGGCAGTAGAAGAAAGACTTTCACTAGAAGAATTAAAAGACGTAGATCTGCAAGTCTGTGCCTCAGATGCAATTGGGAACTATGTACAAGCCACTACCTCACTTCACAACAATAACAAATCAAAAATATTGGAAAATCTGGAATTGACCAAGTGTGCTCTACTAGGAAATGATCGAAACCGACTACTACAATTGCTTCAGGAGTATAGTGACTTGTTTGCTTCGAGTGACGATAACCTAGGGTCCGTAAAACGTGTCTAACATGTTATCGAAACATGAACAGCCGCTCCGCTACGACAGGAGCTTTATGGAACAGCTTTTTTGCTGCACGAAGTTGTAACGAAGAAGGTCAAGGAAATGCTCAACAACAGAAAAATTGAATCATACACAAGCGAGTGGATTTCTCCTATTGTGCTAGTAAAACAGAAAGATGGTACGTGGCGATTCTGTGTAGACTACAGAAAATTGAATGTAGTTACTCGAAGTATGGTGACCCTATGAAACGTATCGATGATGTCATGTGTTCGATAAAAAGGGCCAAATTATTCTGTACACTGGACATGCAAAGTGGTAACCACCAAATACCGATGAACGCTAGTAGTAGCATAAAACAGCGTTTATCGCGTACAATGGACTTTGCCAAATTCGCAAATTGCCGTTTGGGTATCTAATGCCCCGGCTACATTCCAGAATTTGATGGAAAACGTGATAGCTGGTTTAGATTTGACGATCTGCCTAGTCTATCTTGGCAATATCTTTGTTATTGAATCAACACCGGATAAATTGTGTCAACGATTGAAAATGGTTTTCGATCGCTTAAAGCTGGCAGATCTTAAGCTAACCATGAAGAAATGCCAGTTTGGTCGAAACAGTTTTTTTCCGTATCTTGAACACGTATTGTCTAGTGACGGATGTTTTCTCGAATTATCGGTTGACCAATACCGTCATCCGCCAAGGAAGTGCAAAGTTTTATGGATCTAGCGTCATATTATTGACAATTTGTGTGGTGCTTCGCGAAAATTGCAGCACCACTGCACGCATTATACAAGAATACGAAGTTTATGTGGTCGGATGATTGCCAACGCGCATTTGATGAGCTAAAATCGCGGCTATCCAGTAAACCAATTCTTGCGTTTCCTGATTTCTCCAAGCCATTTTTAGTTCAAACTGATGCAAGCGATAAAGCTATCGGCGCTGTACTCAGCCAAACCGACGACAACGGCAAGGATCATCCGATATCTTATGCGAGTCGTACATTAACAAAGGCTGAACGGCAATATCCGGTAGTAGAAAGAGAAACACTTGCTGTTGTTTGGGCAATACGACATTTCCGACCGTACTTATACGGTCGAGGACTTTCGGTGGTGACAGATCACCAGCCGTTAAAATGGTTGCTAACTGCACGTGATCCTCATGGCAGGGTATGTCGATGGAGCTTGTTACTACAAGAATACGACATTACGATTATGCACAAGCCTGTCAAGGAGAATTCAAACGCGGATGCTGTGTCGCGCAGACGTGAGAATGTACCGACATTAGAGAATTGCGATTTGGGTGAGTCGCTGACAAGCTGTCAAACCTGTACGGACATGCTTAAAGCATCAGTAAACGAGAAAACAACTGTCGCGCCAGTAGCGAATATCAACGTGACTACGGACAGTATAGAAGATGACAATGACAGTTGGCACGAAGCACAGACGAATGATGATTTCGCAAAAGTGGTAATTTCACGGTTAAAATCAACTGACGAAACGGCAAATGTTGATTGGAGTCTGGTCCAGGGAATTTTATACCATAAAAGTAACGTGCGGGGTCAAATGCAATGTTACGTGCCAAAAACGTTGCGTGAACAAGTTTTGATCGCCTGCCACGACCATTTGTTAGTTGGTCACCTAGGCATACGCAAAACGTTTAAGGTGTCCGATCGTTTCTATTGGCCCACAGTATACAGTGATGTGAAACGGTGGTGTGCGAGCTGTACCGCTTGTGCAACAAGGAAAAATCCAACGAAGTACACCATTCCACCATTGCAGTCTATCCCTGTTGTTGCTCCCTGGCACCAAGTTGCGTGATATTGTGGGTCCATTGCCGCTGACCAAAGCCAAGAACAAATACGTCGTGGTTTTCATGGATTACTTTACGAAATGGGTAGAATGTGCTGCAATGGCGGATACAAAGTCAACAACTATTGCCAAAATATTTGTCGAACAAATAGTCTGTAGATTTGGAGTTCCCGCGCGGTTTCTCACTGACCGGGGACCAAATCTCATCTCCGAGATTATGATGGAAGTATGTCGACTGCTAGGTATAAAAAAGTTGAATACCACGGCCTATCATCCGGCGTGTGACGGCATGGTGGTACGATTTAATCGCACTATGGAAGCAATAATAAGCCTATACGTTGATACGAATCAAAATAACTGGGACGAAATCTTACCTTACGCGTGTTTTGCTTATCGAAGTAGCGTTCACGAGACCATGAATGAAAGCGCGGAACACCAAAATGACCAAAGCGAACAGGACTCCGCTGACGACTCTAATTCAGAGGATACGCCTACGATAGGCGATGCCGGGAATAAAGGCGTAATTGCGCGCAGTACAATGAACCGGGGAGGTGTATTACGACAGACCCTGAGCAAATCAGGTGCTAATGTTAAGAATTTAGACCATCAGTTTCGAATAACATTACACAACCAACGCAAACAACGGCGAACGCAGGTGATGAACAGTGGCAAGAATAGCTGTAAACAGAAAAGGGGAGATGATAAACACAGTCGTAATGCTGAAGTACAGCATTTGCAAAATAGTTCAGGAGTAGGAGGGCAAACCATAACTACTTCATTTAATCCGGGAGCCTCGATAAGTAGAAGCGGTCGTAACATTATTCGAAGGCGTCGTCTGAAAAACGTAGTGGTTCCGGCATCTACAGCTCGCTATAATTTACGAAGCCGTAACCACTAGGTTTAGTGTTCAAAAAGAAGGAAAAAGAAATTATAACAAATCCTTTCTATTCCCTATCGGTGGCCTTAGGAAACTCTTTTGGTAAATTATTGGGCATCTTGGTTATGAAATCCAGGTTCAGTGTAGTAATTATATAGGAAGTTCCTCATCTAGCTACCAATAGTAAATTTTAATATTATTTTAGTTGCTTAGTTGCGGTGTAATCTCTTTAATTAATTCAATTATAAATAAAAATATAAGTCTTGCCGATTAATGTAGCGATGGATGAGATAGGTGATGAGCCAGATGTTGACATAGAAGAAGCTGGTGATGGTACTATCCAAATTATTGATCTGCGTGGCAATAACAATAGTAATAACGGTACTGATAACTTACGCCATCAACGTGGAAGTAGCAATTGCCGTGGTGCTGAACATCGTCAATTTTCTGCAGTATTGTCGCCGGATCAGCGTAATCACGTAGCTGGTCGCCTAGAAATAGAACGCGAGACTAACGTTAGGGGCGTGTGCAGCAGTATCAGTGGCAGGAACAGTCCAGTATCCAACAATTCAACTACACATCGTCGCGCGTTCAAACGGGCTAGTGGATACCGCCTTCTTAAGCGACTGCGATCTATCAACAGCAAAGTAGCTTGTAAAAGGTGGGTTGAATTTCATCGGCCATACATTTCGGACAGAGATCGAAATCGGTGGTCCAACAAATACATCATGCCGCCGGTACGAAGCAGCAAAACGTACGATCCAGCATTTAACTGGAAATTACCAGGGCCAAGAAAACAACAGGCATCTGATCATATTTCTCGGTTGGATCTATACCATCGTTCACCTGATGCATATGGCACACGAACGATTGAGTCACTGGAAGAGGCTGCGCGTGCCCAACAGACGAAGGCGCATCCTAAACAGACAATAAGTAACGGAGTTCATAAAAGTGGTCAGCAGCCTGCTATTCCACTAAATGTAGCGCCGCCGAGCGAAAGTACGCTTCCCAATGCTTCCGTAGTAAGCAACAAGCAGCGACTTAAGCAATATGCTGTGCCAAATTTTCCCTTTTCATCATTAACAGTTTCGGAATGTAATCTTGCTTTAGTAACAGCGACAGTGGCTCAACTGTTGGCCAGCAACGGGCTCAATTTTTTAATAACGCTGGCCGAGCGTCTCATTCGTCTGAAGCAGGCAATGCTTTATCCGACGAAGAGCCTTCTACTAGCAGTCGCCCAACATTATTTGAACGACAATTTGGAAATCGGTACTGTCAAAATCGTAATTGGCGGCGAGAGAGTAGCGAACATCGTCTGAATGCATCTAATTTTCACGATGACAGCAATCCGCCGCGACAAATACGTCACCAACAGTCGTATTATCATGGGCAACAACAGCACCAGCGTCAACAGCAACAAGCCCATACTACTCGACAATATAATGAGGTTATGGGTACTGAAGAGCGCCGACATCGACAGCGTGGACGGGCATCCAGGGAACAGTATTTGGAAAAGCGACGTCAACTGTGGTTACAGAAGCAGCAACGACGACAGTGAATGTAGTGGTGTGTTCTTCAGAAGGTCAATACACAAAAACTGTTGGCAAGCGGTATAGCAGTGCCTTTGTGCTGGGATTGATGGCTGTGTATATTTCAAATACTGTTAGGTTGGTAACTCGAGTCCTTGAGACGCTCATGTGGACACTTTTAAAAATCTCTCGACTGCTGGCGAGTGGGGACACTCTTTGGCCACGGGGGGAGCAGTGTAATGTGTATTGGTATTACTATCGCCGGGAAAAAAAGAAAACCAAGCGATTTCAGGCTTTTATACGTAGGTGTACCGGCTTTGTTGAGTGCAATAGTTATAATGGGTAGCATGGTGTTGTGTCTAGCGCTTCGTAAAATATTATGAAATATCACCGCTTCATTGTAAAATATTATGTTTTGTGAAATTGTTAAAGGACTGAGTGGTTGTTCGTGCAGTATAAAAGTGTTGTTCTTTAAGTCTAGGTGTGTTCATTTTTAACATTAAACGCCAGTGAAGATTACGGTTTATTGTGTAAGCTTGTTGCGCTGAGGTATTTCTGGCGCAGTTTTGTACTACATGCAATTAGCCATAAGCGGCGCAAAGCGCTAGCTCATTATTGTTATACTATCCTCTTGGCCGTCTTCGACGCTAGACGTTATAGAAGATCGCTAGATCCATCGGGCGGCATTATTTTAATTAAGCAGAGCTGCCCGTTTGTGATAGGCGGAATTTGTTGCTTGCTTCCGGCGAGAACAGTCTCGCTTGACCGCTAGCAAACCCACGATCGCTAGTTTGCTTTGCGAACGGGTTATCTTGTGCAATCCGAGTAAACCCTGCTATAACTGTCGGTCCAACGTTACACTAGTTATTTAGCTATCTCGAAGCTACTGTTCTAATGGTTGAGGCTCCTTACTAAGCGAGCGAACAACAACTCGCGTTCAATTGTGCAATATTCGTTGAATTTCATTTATATTGCATTATTCAAACGTAATTTGTTGTTGCCTAACAACTGAAATTTAGTAAGCTATTTTGGGGAAAATAATGTAATACGTGCCTTTTCCTTACATTTGCTAATATCTTTGCTCACACAAGGCCAGTTTATCGTATAACTGCATAAAATTAACTTCACAATAGCAAAGTTGACACAGTTTTTTAATTTTGTCCGTGAAATAACTCCACCCATCTGGACCGATCCCCTTTCCCAAGCTTGGAAAATCTATTGCGACAACCGATAGTTAATCTTTATTAGATCTGCTAAGAATATTTTAAGGTTCTATTGGAACGTCAACGACTACGAAAAAATACGCAGAGGCTTTGTACAAGTTACATCCGGACTTAAAAAATGCGTTAGTGTTTATTGATTTGCTGTTTATTACTTGGAAAGAACGCTGGAGTCATGTGCAAATAATTTATCTCGCAGATGTGAGTTCGTCTTCATATAATTGTGTTGTAAACCGGCTTTTGTTTTCGCTCTTTGTCTAATTACTTCCAGCACTTTCGATGTATTTATATATTGACTAAGTGAGAAGGCAAAATCGTTGTATACCACCAGCATTATATCTTGCCAGTTAATAGAATGTATTACTTGAAATCAATCTGTTAAAATATGGTTTTGTGGTTAGGGCATATCCAATATTGTTTTTGTGCTTGCGAGTAAATCTAACTATATAATTGTTTGTTTTACCAATCTTTTTACTGAACAATAATATTTTGATTTATATATATATGTTACCATAGTGTTGGTATCTTGCACAATTTTTTGCACCTAATTTAGCATCACTCCATCCCATTTTTGAAGTACAGCACATCGATATGTTCGTGGATGTCATATATAAACGAGGGATTTTGGGCTTATGCATCTCACGCGTAGTCACTTCAAATGTTGTTCCAGGGATAGAGCGCTGTAAAGTTCTGTATGTATAATTTTGAAATGTGTATTAGGGATGTTGATTCAGGCCGAACGACCTTAATTTGGCAGTTTTACGGCAGCAAAATTTTTGGTGTATGAGAGCGAGCGAGTGGTGTTAGCGGACAGGTCAAAACCAGGAACGCACCGGTAGACCCCTCCAGATAGTTGAAATTATTGTGACTAGAACTGTAAATTTACAAAAAAGCTGAAATAAGTTTAGTTTAATACTGATAGTTGCTGTGTAATTCGACAGCATTTGTTGCGATAACATTTTTATAAACATTATGTAAGTCAAATCCATCTGTCGGTTTGGTATACTGTTGGAAAAAAATTTCGCCGTCGGCTGCAGACCGACAAAATTTTTCGGATTGCCTCCCTAAAGATAGTAATTACGTATCACAAATCCCGTGTGTGGTTGTAGAGTTGGTATGGTGAGTAACATGATGGCAGCTGGAAATTGAATGTATATATTGGCCATAATAGTTTATTTTCATCAAATTGCGCAAATTTGACGATATAGCTGTAAGATTAATTAAATTGTAAGTGTATTGAGTGAAAGCAGCGTACTGGCCGGAGTGGTAAATTTGGAAGGTTTCCGTGTTGAATTTAACTTTTTGGGTAGTGACATTTATAACTCAACTTCGGCTAGGCGGAATGACGCGCGCGATAGCTTGTTCGAAAACATAAAATCACTATTTATCCTCTTTAATACGTAGTAAGTTAAACGCGAAAACGGATACGATTCTAACTCTTTCCGGCAGTAAAACCGTTCCTAATGGGCCCGAGACGGTCCAGAATGGGTCCAAAACAGTTTTATGTATATCAACAAGTAGCGCACATGCAGAGCAAAAGGAGCTCTATATGGCTGCATATAGTGCTTTGTTACATGGATTTAGGATGCAGGATTTTGCTCAGAAGGTTTTTAAACGAGCACCTGTGACCCGACGTACATGATGAGAGCAATATGACCACAACCCTAAGCCTATATTGGTGCCATTTTGCAGAGCAATTCATCCTTAATCTATCTGTGCATCGTGTTCTGCAAGTGCTATTTACGCTGTAGGATCGGGTAAAAATTAAGGAACGACCGAATACCGAATAGTTGTTCGCAACACCTATGTATGATGAGAAATCTATAACTCTATAAATCCACCACTGTGTGTACGTGCACCATGCAACAAGTCGTTTTGTGTTGTGTTACTGAGTCTGCGATAGTTTTTGTTCGATGAATTTTTTTTTGCTTTGTGCTCTCGTTTGTTAGGTTGAAGTTATAATTTTGTATTTTATTGATTTTTTTATAACTTCATCATCTGGACAACGGCGATAATTGGTGCGTGAAGTCATATCGTTAAAAAAGAACGGCTCAGTGCGTGGTGTTCAGGGGCGGTAGACTTAGGGTTAGGCTTATATAGGTATGTAGAACGGCATAGCATGATGTCTCGCTTCTCCTTAAGCGAGGAGGCTCGATGAGTAATGCCTTTTCAGCCTTTAGTTTGAGGGGTTAATTTGGACTGCCTTTTTTAGCGTTAATAAATTCCACAAGTATAATAAAAAATAGTATAAAGTATGAGCTCTAAACGTAGTAATATTTGGAAATATTTTGACGCTAATAGACGTGAAACAACTGCAACATGTAAAACATGCAAATCTAAAATATCGAAAAGAGGGAAGGAACCGAAAAGTTTCACCATATCAGGTATGGTCAATTATCTGCGCAATAAACACCATGAGGCATATAGGGACTTTTCTAAGACTGACGATCCGCCAGTGGAAGAGGCTGCTCCTTCTGGCACATCTAACTCCTCCGAAAGTCCTGAGGGTATTAAAGCCTGGTTTGTCCGCGGTAAAAAATCGACATCAATTCTGATAAAGCATTTCAGATTCACAAAAGAATCGGTGAAATGATTGCTTGTGACTATCAGCCATTCTGGATTGTGAACGACACAGGCTTTAGACGGTTCATGAATCTTCTGGAACCTAGATATTCTATATATACCGTCTGAAAAATATTTCCGTGAAACAGTGGTGCCTGAACAGTGGTTTGCAGCATCATTATCAGGTCTCCGGCCGTAAAATTAGGATATCTGGTGGGCACATTTTGACTCTATTTTTCAACTAACAGCGGACAGTCAACTATTCGATATTCGGCCGAATATTGCCAACTATTCGGCCGAATACCGGATACCTACTATTCGGCCGAATACCGAATATTCGTCGTTCCTAGTAAAAATGGCTTTCAAATGGACCCAGGAGATCCAAAATTCACGAAAACAGCAATATCTCTGTAACCGCCGTATCTATATGCGTGTTTTGGCCTTATTTTGTTGAGTATTTCATTCTCTATGTAGTCGTACATAGTAGGTCCTAAATATGCAACGAACAGGTATAATGTTCGCAACTATCCAAGCAACATGGCTGATATTGGATTCATTTTGTAGGTTGTTCAATAAGCTGTGTACGTCTCTTTAAATTACATATCTTGCTCACTGGTAAATATTTGAACATTGCCAAATGATGATTTCATGTGATACTCAGACTCTAATAAGCGCGTAGCCAGCACCCGTTAAATTTAGTATCTCAATGAAGCATGATGTACTCCACAACCACATTTTCTCACGCGGTATGTTCGGATTCGTTGGACTGATTAGTACAAAGCTTAGTGCGGATCCCAGGACCACATTTTCAGGCCATATTTCCGGATCCGTTGGGCTGATTCGCACAGAGCTTGTGGCAGTTCCCACGGCCACGTTGTCTCATGCCGTATCTCCGGACCAGTTGGCTTCATGAGCACAATGGTTGAGGCGGTGACACATCATTACATCGTAGTTAGATAATTATTTACAGAATTAAATTCATGTGTTTGAAAGTGTCCTTTTATCTTTTTTCCACGCTTATTTTCGAATATTGACATTACAAAAATGTTTTGCATGTCGTTTGAAAATTTTACTTTGCATTACATTGTTAAATTAAACCCATTCTGCATATACACAGTAACTGAATATTATTTAGTATTGAATTGATCCATAGAGGCGCTAAATAAGATAAGGATTCGCTAAATGCTACAGCAGTTACGAATCTGTGCGTTTCGTTTGTTTTCTTTAAAAACCAGATCTGTGGGCTGTTACTACTTTTAGCTAGTCTAAAAGTCGCATTTTTTCAAACAAGAATTTAAATTTTG
The DNA here is from genome assembly GCA_030248225.1 of Trileptium ribeirensis. Taxonomy (NCBI): domain Eukaryota; kingdom Metazoa; phylum Nematoda; class Enoplea; order Enoplida; family Thoracostomopsidae; genus Trileptium; species Trileptium ribeirensis. The sequence goes on from JASANE010012973.1 coordinate 57,279, forward strand.
ACTACTATATTTAGATTTAAGGACATATTATTTAGATCATTTGGCTGTGGCTGCCCATTCCCGCCAGCGTTGAATGGATGTTGCGTCTTAGATCTGGGTTCTGGAATGGGACACGATGTGTATATCTTAAGTTGTCTGGTCGGACGCAGTGGTCGCGTAACTGGAGTCGATATGATACCTAAAATGGTAATAGCATAGGTATATATATGCGTTAATCTATTAAATTGATTTTTTTATGTATAGGCAAAGAAATATGAGTACAAAATTGATTTTTTTGGAATATAATTATTTTAGAAACTAAAATTTTTCAGGAACTCGGGTTAAAATACTTCTACTGGAAGTTGGTATTCTAACAGTGTTGAAGTTACGCATCCTCATTCCTCCCGCACTCCTATTTTTTATTTTTCAAATATAGTTGAAGTTTAATTTTCGCTGTGATTGGAAATTCGCCGACCGATTGGCTTAGTATGTATCTGGATCAGGAAATATTGACACACTAGGCGGCATGTTGTAGTGTCATTGCTGGTAACAGAGAATGGCCGGTGCCGGAAACCGGCTGTATATACGTGTTTGATGATGCCTGGAATAATCATAAGCACTACAGCAATTACGTCTAAATCTCTGGAAAGTGTGTTGAAGCGTGGAGTCTTTGCTTGAAGGCGGTTCCACTGTTCAACCACCCGGTGACTAAAGTAATGTCGGGCTACATTTAGACAAGGTGTTTTTTGACGTACCCAATTTAAAAATATGATCCTTGTGCGATTCCCATGAGCGAAGTATAAGATCCTGAGGGTTATATTTGAAGTAGTCATGAATAAGTTTATACAGAAATATTAGGTCTTGGCGTAAGCGAGGTGTGGACAGTTTTTGTAACACCAGAAAGTGTGAACGTTCCCCATATCTTAAATTGTGTGCGCCGACAACTCTGTATTCTCTCATAAGTAGTAATTAAGTTAATTTAGCTTAGGAATTATTTAGCTAGAATTCTGAAAACATAATATGTATATACATATTTTATATTAATCTGCTTTAATATTTTCTTTTTAGATATCGCAAATAAATTTTTACGGCTAGTTGAGTTCTTTGACCAATGTGTTTCTAACAGAGACTTGTGTCTGTTTTGTTTATGCCGGGTCGTATGGGCTTTTTAAAATACGTTTTGCACCATAGTTCTGGGGTTAAGAGTAGGCTTGTGGTAATATTTTTTGTACTGGCGCATTGATTCGTAACTATCTTACCTAATGAATTTGTATTTTTGGCTGAAACATGTCCGGTTGCTGTCCAGAAACTTGTTTTGTCACACCCCTTTTTGATACGACTTAGGCTGATTCGGCCCGCTTTTACGTGGTAAGGATTTGATATCCATTTTCCAGCCTAACTAGAGGGCACAAATAGAGGTTTCAAGCTTTTGTTTGAGCTGCGCGCGAGATGATCGGACGTTGTAAATTTGAATTGCCATCGCCACAAGAAAAATGTAAACTGTCTCCACCTGAAAAGTAATAATAATTCTTCGTTGACCCTCATAATTCATTTCGGTATAGCTTTACCATTTTCAAACAAAGATTTTCCTGGGAATAAAGATTTACGCCGCTGCAACAGCATTAAGAAATCTCTGGCCGAAAATCATTAATATAGATAAGCTGAAACATTGACACTGATTTCAGCGGTCTGGGCCATTCCAGCAGACGTGACCAACAAATTTCAATGCTCACGGGAGAGGGATAGGTCCGCCGGCATCATTAAGTAGCCTCATTCAAATTTTAGTATTTTAAAGTCGTTAACTTACGTATGGCTACACTGGTTTCGTTCTGGTGCTCATAGTTCATAACAGCCTCAAGTGCAATGTTATTTAGTTAAGCCCAATCTTGATATGTTAAAGGCTTTAATACGTTCGACATAGTTACAGGTTTCTTAATTTTCCAATATTCAGATCGAAATATCGTCGAATTACATCGGTTGGCATAGCAACGTGTTCGGGTACGAAAACGTTGACTTCAAGCTCGGCTATTTGGAGAAGCTTCTGGACTGTGGCGTGAAAGCGAACGAATATGATGTAATCGTGTAAGTCTGAATTTGGGTTTAGCTTCGACTTACTTCGCGAACTAACTTTGTTCGGCTGTTGTGAGTACTGATTGCTGCTAATAGTCACAACATGTCCTCAACTTCGCTGCATTTCGTTAATGAATTCCAGTTATAGTCATGGATTTGTAGTGATTTTCGGAAGTTGGCGGCCGCAAAATTTTCTTTAGAAACACATCTCGAAATCGCGAAAAATCCACATTCAGAAAACTTTAATAAAGTCGTGGAAACTCGAAAAAAGCCACAAAACAACTGTTTGTGACCTCCACGAGGACGAAAAACACAATTTATATTTTTGTCTGAAGTTCTCGTTTGTCGTTTTTCGGCTTAAACCCTCCCCATGCAGGTGTTGCAGGGGGTACCCTATAGTTCGTAGGATGTATCGCCTACTCCCCCGTCAAGTTTCATCGGGGGTACCAACTATCAGCTAGCCAATAACTAGAGAGAGCGGTGTAAAAATTTGAGCCGCTGGCTCTCTGCACAATAGCCATCACGTCAAGGTAACTAATAGTATCAGTTGCCCAAATGTATTGATAGCCGTAATGGCATCCACGTTGGTATAAATTCTTTTCGACGTTTAATTAAAAGTTTTTTTCACGAAATTTTGTAATTTTAAAGTAAAATATTCGATGTTGAAGGTGTTTGCCCTTTGTTTGATAATGTATATTATTTGGATTATGTCCGCAATGTACGCATAATTTACTTTATATTAATGCTTATAATTATATAGAAATTTGCTACTTTCTATAAACTTTCTGCTGTATTGAATGTGAAATTTGGATGATTGAGTATTATTGGCAATTTTTAGCGTAACCACTTAAGCAAAATTTGTTCCTGGAAAATTAACGTCACCATCTGAGGCTGAAGTCTTTGCAAAAATCATTTTACGGAGTCTTCGGAACTCCCGTCTTTTCAAGCTAGGATTGTTTTATAGGGCATTCTATGGCATTTAATTATAGTGGGACTGCCGTGTAACGAAACCTACACTCATTAATTATCTTGTTCCTCACCTAATTTTATCTATCTATGTCTGAGTATGGATGGCGTCCGGTTATTATTGGCGCAGCTATAGTGCGGGCCATGAATGACTAGAGGTTTTTGAGCGATCAGTGTTATGACATGTTTTATAGGATTGTTTTATAGGGCATTCTATGGCATTTAATTATAGTGGGACTGCCGTGTAACGAAACCTACACTCATTAATTATCTTGTTCCTCACCTAATTTTATCTATCTATGTCTGAGTATGGATGGCGTCCGGTTATTATTGGCGCAGCTATAGTGCGGGCCATGAATGACTAGAGGTTTTTGAGCGATCAGTGTTATGACATGTTTCGAGCAGCAAGCGAACAGCTATCGCCTTCGGCGGGCATTGTACGTTCTCCCTAACGAGGTCCTCATGTTTTCTCCATTTGGTTGCATGCAAATCACTGAATCACCTTTTGTTCTGGACAATCCGAGAGTTTGACAATAAATGTTCAAAATCCTAGATTTTTGACGGTAAGTATGGGAATTTTCTGTGTATTTTTATGGTTCAAGTCCCAATTCGGTAGGAAAGTATAAAAAGGCTAAGCGCCTCGCTCGGCGAATTTTTACTACCGTGAAATTTGAACTTGAACTACTGTTATAAAAAAGAAGCAAAAAAGATTACCGATATTTAAAAGATTACGCCTATCTCTGTAATAAATTTGAAAATGAACCGTCGACGTCGCAAACTTCAGCTTGGACATAGCCAAAAGTAGTAAATGACACAGCTAGGGGACTACATCTTTGCGGCAAATTAATACAATGGGTTATCCATCTTTTGTGTCAAGTGGTGGGTTTAGTACTATTATAATATAATATAAAATATTGTGTATTTTCCCGAATTTAGTGTATTAAAGGCCCAACGGTAGTTCGGAATAGCATGTGTCGAATCATTTCGCTTATTTAATCTTTTACCTAGCAACGTTGCGTTGGTTCGTGAGATTTGAAAAATCTGTACCCCCAACCGCATTATAGGTTCAGACTCTGAGCCATGACAGGTGCATTTTGACCGTCTATGGTTTCTAGTTTACTTAGAAAACAAAATAAATAAGCAACTGTATACATTCCTGTTTATGCCGTTTTTGACCGTAAAAGTTTATGAGACGAAATTACTATTTCGGTCAAAAACTGTATATACCGTGGGATTCATTACTTGTTCGCTTTTATTTTGAGAATTTTTTGTCTGAGCGCTATCATAAGCGAAAAAACGGTCGAAATTTAGCATTATCCAGATTATGTTTTTTAAAGTTCACATATTTTTTGCTTCTTTTTAGCGTTCAGTTGCGTTTTTTGGGTTATCTGTATTTCTAGGTTAGATTTGTGATGTTGCAGATTGCAGTATACACTTGTGGATTAAATAAGAAAAATTTAAGGTGTAATGAATGTAATAATGTTGATGGCATTCATCTCAACATGGCTACTTATCATGCGTTTGGGCCACATTGGTGCTTTTTTTGACAAATTTTAGCGATTTTAGTTTTTTTATTTAAAATATCTTGAGATCTACAAAATATCAAAAGTCACGAGAAGTTTTGAGGAATATGCCATAGATTGAACAAAAATTAACATTGTAATTAGTAAGTTCAGGGACTAAGTATATTTTGTAGAAAAGGTATTTGAGAAAGACACCTCGTGATGTTGCATATTTTCCTGAAAATTCTTTATTTCAATTACCCAACTTCAGATGTAGCAAATATCCATTTTTTACGGAATTTAGGTTTTTATAATGGGTCGGGCTAAACTTACAATATGGCGGAATTTGGGCAGCAGTAAATCAAACCCAGTATCTCTAGCTTCTGGCGGCACTCTGGGATCGTGCTAAGACCCCGCGATAATCAAGATACGACAAATTTACAGTTTTTTCTGAATATACCGGTGTTAACTATAAAAAATGGTGTCCATATTAAATTAAAAACACTTTTTACTTAAATACGATTCAAATACTGATGCAGAAATCAAAGTAACGTTGTTTATATCCCAAATTCTTAGTACATTATAAATCGGTGCTGTAATAGTGAACGACGAAGACTTTTGTGTAGTTTTTGAAGGATACATAAACGTTTGAAATTTTGAGATATGTTGTGTATACCCGGATGATCTGGGTATCCAATGTAATCTCGCAACACAATCTTACCCGAATACGTTTAACCAATAGCACAAACATGTTGCAAAAATTTAAGCCATCTTGGCACTGCCTGCCAAATTATATCCTACAATGCCTAACTTTGTCGTAATTTCATGCCGGAAAGGAGGTATTGAAAGTTTCTGCTCGGCAAGGAGAACTGAAGCATAAGCTTGCCTCAGGGTATTATATGCTAATAAATCTTAATCGCACAATATAAAAAATTTATCGAGATCGGCCTGTGCCTTACCGAGTTATAAGTTGCAATAAAGTTTTGCAAATTTGCAAGTTATGATGTGATACGACCAAAAATAGCCAAAATGGGTTCAAAACTGTAACGAATTACATTGCCCTCAATTACAAGGTATAAGAACGTCACATTTTGAGCATTGCCAACTGTAATCCTTTAATCCATTAACGAGTTATTAATTCTACCAACGAGACACGTTGACTGTTAGACCAGCTTGCTCATCACATCGTTTCGTAGCTAAGCGCAAACATTGACTCTCGTTCGGTCAATAAAAGTACATAATATGGTAAACATTTTAGGCTCCCCTCTTTAAATGTTTATGTCATCTAGACTGTAGTGAATGTTGTAGAAGTAATATCTATATGGTAATGTATATCGAATTAGCTGAAGACATCTGGAATTTCCACAATAGATTATTGTCGCTGCATCGAATTGGAACATGTACTGCTTCACAGATATAATGTGTACTGTAGTTACGCGTTAAAAAATTATGCAAGACTGTTACGTTTTGATGATCGAAGAATGACATAATGTTTAATAATTTTGTTTATATTTTAGATCAAATTGTGTCATAAATTTGGCAGCTGACAAGCGCCAAGTGTTCGAGAACGCTTATAAACTGCTAAAGGTTTGTCCTTTATGAAGCTATGACTAAATTTAGTACATTTAGCGGCAGTAGTTGTCATAAATGTATGTCTACCGTTACATCACCTGCTCACGACTCGCTCGAAACCAATCTGATTGACAGAAGAATTTACTGATTTTATTGGTTTGAGCAAGAGTTGTTGACAGTGTGACACTGTTCAGGTTTGCCTTGTCAATGCCCACGGTTTGGTCGCGGTCATTTTTGTCCCACCTCCACCTGTGGTAAAATAATACAATGTACTCGCTAGTGAGGTGTCCGACTGCTGTTGCGACTTTATTTTATATTCGTTTTCGAACACACATTAGCTAAAATTTATTGCTGTTTGTATCACATATTAAGCAGGCCGAATCAGCATGAATATGTTGAAAAACGAGGGGTTATCCCTGAGTATCTGCACCTGTCCGATGCAAATCGTACATATTGTTACACAAGTTACAATACACCACCCCACCCCCGGTTGATGACCCTTTTGCTTGGCTATAAACATGACCCACCCTCAACTCGGCCCAGCAGGATCTGTCAACCTCCAAGTCTGCCACGCAAGATACCTGGATAGCCAAATCTGTGACTTAAGACTTCCATTTCCCCGGTTACTGGTTGTCGAATATTTTTGAAAATTTCAAAATTTGGCCAATAACATTGGAGAATCTGACATTTTTAGGGATAAGTATAACCATATCTGGGTAAGATTGTAGTATATTTCGAATATCCGGATTATCTATATCCTAGAATTTCTAACTTTTGTAGACGTCATTTACTACATAAAGACTTGGCCAGTTATTATTTACGTCTTTTGTTTTAATGATTTGAGGTATAAACGAAAAAGTTCTTATCATAAAAAAATATGCACCGCCTTTTACAGGGTGTTCTTCTAAGCCTATTTAGTTCCTAAATTTTCAAGATATTTGGCATATTTTTTCCTCACACTGCTACATATTTCTCAAAACTTCTCATTACCGATTTTGATTTTTTTATCATTCAGAAATTCCTAAAAGTGACTAAAATATGACTGTAGTGATCAAAAAGTTCGGTGGCTCATGTTGGTGAGGATACCAGGATCATATATATAACCATGAGATTTCAGCTTTCTTTCTGATTCGATCCATCAGTCTATATTACAAGATACGACATCAAGATTCGTAATATTCAGAAAATAATACCAATTTCAGCAAACACAGATAATTCAAAAATTTGCTTGACATTTATAAAGAAGACAAAATTTTTTACCCTATACAAATTTTTGGTTTTGATATAACGATGTAAAATTGTAGAAATTGTTGGCTTCAGCACGGAGTTTTAATATAAAATTTCATGTCGAAGCGTTTTTGCCGAGCGGAAACAAAGTGACAAGAAACTCTGAACCAGGTAGCACAAAATATTGCCAGGGGTTATAAATCGGGATCCATGCAGTTTTGCCGAGAGCACTTGACAATTCCAAGGGCACCCCACCCACTCCAACTTAGAAAGCTCAGATCATTTTTGACTGCAATAAGTAATACCGTATCAATTTGTTAACGGTGAAGATGTGGAAAAGAACGGAAATTTATTCAGTTTTGAAATGCAAGTATTCTCTGTTTCTAAATAGTCAGTAACTTGACACAATCAAGTATAGAGCCATTCGTTTTCCTAGCCAAAGTCAATAAACCAGAATCGACTGCGTAAAGCCACATTATGTGGAACCAGCTCCAACAACCTCTTTATGAAAAGTCCAAAGAGGACATTGCTGTAAACAGTGCCTTCTGAGTAGGAGGGTCGTAGGTTCTGTGCCAGACACCACTACTGAAATTTTACACCTGGCTACGCAATGCAATGTCGGGATATCCGGATATCCCGACATGGCGAATAATATCCAAACGCGAAATCGTATTAGTATATCCTTGCTCTTCCCTATTTGCTATGTATTTATTATTTCTTAGTTTTCTATGTTTATTTTAGCCTGGGGGCGAGATGTATTTCAGCGATATTTACGTCAACAGACCAATTCCCGACAACTTAGCGAAACACGAATTAGCTTACAGTAAGATATCGAGCTATAGTATCGTTATTGAATTCGAGTGGAGCGAGCGAGTGGAACGAGAATTTTCAATTTTGGCTTTGGAGGGGGTTGAGGAGGTCCTGTCTGTGTGTGTGGCACCTGGATCTCGATAACGGTTGGGCGGATTTTGATGCACTATAGCTCATTCGAACCGCAATGGTCGATTTAGATGTAGTGATGGAGCCCGATTCTTGAATTTTTTGCAGTGACAAAAAAATGACGTCATTTTGGCCCATTTTTCGGGCACGCCCTCCAGTTTTTGCGACTTTTCTCAATAAGTACATGAGTTATCCGCAAACTAATAGCCTATTCTATGTAGCTTTACCAGGGCTTTCCAATGATATATAACAAGTTTTTCAACTACTTCTCAATCTGGAGTCTATAAGCTTATAGTTGGCGCCCAAATTTCATTTTTGGTGAAAAGTCGTGGGAAATGCATCCAAATGTGTGCTTATTGTTGGTTTTAGTGTCTTATGGGGTTTTCTGGGCAGATAAACTCATTGCAGGTGTTAAAAATATTGTTGGGCAAATATTTTTTACACTTCTGGTTCATAATTGGTATGAAAAATGAGATTTTTCTCAAGTATATATGTGTATGAATTCTTTAACGTTCTTTTCACGGTCAATTTAGGGTTTTATTGAATTATTAAATTGTTAGTTCACTGTTTTGTACTCGTTGTATGATGTTTTGTCTACTGCATACGTTGGCTATCTAAAGAGGCGGGCGTAACTATGACTCTATATAATGCTGCACTTGCGTACTGTGTGTAGGCTTTGTTTGTGTGCTTTCTACAACAGACTTCGGGGGATTGTTCTGACCACTCGAATTCTGGATCGCAAGCGAGCTTCACTAGTTCCCATGTGGTACTGGCAAAACTCTCGCTCATGCAACAAATTTATAATGACAATATAAACAGACATGCTGGAGTAAGACGAGTTAGAAGAGAATAGCTAGAAACTCGAGTAAAAATTATTTCGTTCATCAAAGGGGTGTAATGATTGAAGAGTTGTGATGAACTTCAGCAAGCAAGTCTTCCAGGTCGTTGCTTAAGAAATCATCTGATTCGCAAGCAAATAGACGTAAGTTGCTAAATTACAATTTTCAATTTGCTTGATAAAATAGATAGACTTCATTGTGGTTATAATTTTACAAAATCACAGCTGTTTTTTGTAATCGCACAACGTGATATGAATTTCTGTCGGTTCGTGCATTAGTATTAAAATGTGCGGTTATTTAAAATAAAAATCCTCTTTTTAGTTGTTCAGTCTAGGCTAAGACATTAGTATGTTCCACGATTCTAACTCTGTTCTGGTGCTGTAACGTTGTAAAATGTCATGTTTGTATGGTTTTATTTTGCTAGTCTTTCTTCACACTTGCCAGGTAACTTAAACTATCTCAGAATAGACTCAGACGACGGTACTAGCTTCGCAACACATCGCTTCTTATTCAGCAATACCGATGATTGAGATTTGACTCGTCGGGCTTGCGGATTAACGCTAAAGGCTTGGGGCCACCAATTTTGCTTCGGTGGTAAGCCCTGTCGTGTATTCCCCGCTTCCTCTTAAAAACGGTAGCTTTTAGTAGTCAAATCCGACCCCTAGATTTTCCGGTCATCAACGCAAAATATTTGACAAAAAATTCTATAATAGTTGTAATGCCTGCGTTACGACTAACAAATATGTAGAGATGGTGAGGCGGTACCTGCTTAATTTTGTATAAACTCTCCGCCTATCTGGAAGTCCATTTTTGAATTAACCCTTATTATCTTAGTACCCTTATTATCTGGACCCACTGGACTCCACTGCCTTCCGCCAAGGTGGAATAAGAAAAAATAATAAATATGTCATGGAATGTGGTGAATTCTGATTTTGTCAGCATTGGATCGTCTAACGGGTATATTTCTGCCTTTGCATAACTATTTTCTGTCGCGTATTTCATTCTATTTTATTAGGACTATTAAACATACGTGTGCGAGGTCCAAAGTTCCAGGAAGTATATATAGTCGGTGCTTCGAAGGGGTGGGGGCTTGCATATTGGGGTTCAGCCAGTCGGCGGAATGATGTCAGGTTATAATTTTCAAAATTCCTTGGGACTCAAGTTTTCTTAATTTTTGCCAAATTTTCTGCGCAACTGTGGTGCGCCAGGGAGAGTTGTGAGTGTGCAGCCGTAGGGTGGTCGGGGATCCTTCAAAGAATAACCCTCAGTTTCCTCTATGCGCCTGTATGACTACTAAACTTGTACATTGTTTTTTTTCAATGATTTTGAATTACAGATTCCGGTTTCTCCGGTGCCCTCGAATGGACCACGTTCGGCAAACTCGTCAACGAAATAGGCTTTCTTGGGCCGTTTGTGACGCATTCGTTTGATTATCCGTTGCATCCCGAGGAGCTGAAGACTCTATTCGGTAAGATTCTGGAAATTCAAGCAGGCATTGTCAGAAAATAGTGCATTTGAAACTACAATCAATAAAAATTTCGTTTACAACCAATTGAGCAATCAACAATTTCGAATTGCAGCTGTTTATCGCCGTGAACTGTATCTAATACACAATACACCATGATTGTGTAACAATGTCATTGATCAAATCCTGAAATAATCTCAATTATGCAAAGATACAAATTATATTTTCCACCTTCATTATTAATATTCATCGATAGACATTAGTATATTTCGCTGATTTACCAACGGGGAAACATTGCTATTTGAGTATGAGCTTGGCTAAGCCTAAATTTTTCCGGGGAGGGAGGTATGAATTTGAGTAAACCTTATCGAGATCAAAATACCCTGAGCCAACCATTCCTCTATTTTGCACAAGACAGCGCGATGTGTGTGACAGATTTCGGGGACCTAGTTAGTAAGCCGGGCCTTTTAAATTCAGGGTCCCCGTGCCGTTTGGAAAATCTGGATAACCTGGAAATTCTGGAAAATTAACTATTCCTGTATGGAAAACCAGGAAAATTGCTATCTTTATTTGGAATAATAGTAATATTCTTATGATACTGAAATTTTTTCCGGCATTAGCCCTGAACTGAACTTGTTTGTGGTGCTTTTGTTGTTATTCCTGGCCGAACAGTTACCATAATTCTCCATTTTGAATTATACTTTCTGTGTACATGGCTTGTTCACAGCTTTCCGAAAGTGGGGTTGGGGAGCAGTCATGGAGTGGAATAATGACCGTAACCGGAAAAATTTGAAGTTGTGAGAACAAAATTTTGTTCTGTATACTACATGTTTTCGTATTGTCACACACTTTTAACTGCAGTACAAATATTTTTAAGCTATATATCAAATTTTTAGCTTTAAGAATAATAAGGAATATTTAAAAATATTTTGTGTACATTTATGAATACATATGTTATGAATTTAGGGATGTTTAGGGAAATTTGATTTAGTTGAAGATGTGGGTTTTGGGCAAGGGGTGAAGATCATATGAGATTTGGAAGGTTGGGGTCCCCGCCACCTCTCATAATGTAGATTTCAGCGCTCTAATGATTGAATATTACCGCAAGTCTAAAATCTAGACGCATCACAGCTCCAAAGATTTTCGTTTGTTTAAAGCTTTGTGTATGATCCAAACTAAAAATTGACGGACCCTTGTGATGCTAACGTAATATTTACATTTACTTCTAAAAAAGCATACTTTATCACATTTTGGTCACAGTGAGCAAATTCAACATAATTTAGTTGTGTCTGTCTGTTGTTGTGAACTAGTTGTTGTGTGTAAAATGTGATACGTTGCATACAAGGTGATTGAAGAATAATTGATAGCTGTCGCAACCACCGCGAATAAACTAACGTAGATCGACAGATTATGTGCCGTTTCGTCGAATGTGTCGTTTAGTCGAAATCTGGTGCCGTTTCGTCGAAATTTTGACATTCCTGTTTCGTCGAAAATTAAAATTTTGACATTCCTGTTTCGTCGAAAATGAAAATTTTGACATTCCCTCGAAGATATATTGCAACTGTCAATATTGTTTTGGTTGCGATAACACTCTACAGTAAATAAATTACATACTGCAAATTCTGTTATATATTAATTTAAATTACCTGAAAATTTGTCTTACATTATCGTTTATCTCTGTCTTTCATTATCGTCTAGCGTTTCTGTGCGTTAACTTAGAATGACATCAAATTTCGGAACCCCAAAGTTTGGAAAAACCAAATTTGGTGGTGATTGTATAGTTTACACCTCGAAAAATAACCCTGAATCGGCCTATCGGTTTAGTAGGCCTTATTTAGTATAGATAGAGCTAAAATCGTATTCGTGATGTAGACAGGAGATGGACGGGTTTTAGAATCTATTGCTGTATGGAATCCTCCCTGGCCATTTCTTAACCGAGTTTGCCTAAAGTCTAGGTTCTAGGTTCGAAGTTGTATTCAAACTTTCAAGCTAAGTTTTTTCTTGTTTTTATTGTCATTATTATTACTATTATTGACAGTATCGATGTGTATCAAAAGTAAAGCTAAAAAAATTTAGAATCTAAATATAAATTCGATATAAACTTGAGAAACATGGGTGATTTTCGGCTTTCTACATTGGAGAATTATCTACTGCATTTTCGACGTAACGGCACCATCACTGCTCCAGTTTTCGACGAAACGGCACCGACACAATTCTGTCTTTCGACGAAACGGCACCGACACAATTCTGTCTTTCGACGAAACGGCACAGCTGTAATAAATTCGACGAATCGGACCTATAATTCGACGAAACGGTATCTATTGGGATGATGGTGATCATTATTTTCGACGAAACGAAACTCACCCGATCGACATTGGAAAGTACCAGTTGGTTTAAACCGGCAAAACGGATTTAGGCTTTTCAGCTTCATAGGGCAGTAGAGAAGCTATGTCAATGATGCAGAAATGATGTATTTTACGTTTTTACCCAAACATGATAATAATCTTACCTGGAATTTTTGTCGTGGGATACCTAGAATAAGAGTTTTTTGTCCGGATAACCTAGAATATGGTTTCACAAATTCCGCGGAGACCCTGTAAATTGAAAAAGAACAAAATGGAATTTCTAAACCAAAAATGCATTAAAACATCTTTGGAGTATAATGTATTTCGGTGGGTTCTTTTGACCTTTTCTAAGTTGTTTGTCCTGGTACGACAAGTTTTATAAAAATCTCGTTTGTTTACAGATGGATTTACATATTGGTCGAAGACATGTCGCCTAATTAAACCAAAAGTTTGCAACGATACTGCCAGTTGTCAACGGGTAACCTTCACCGGTAACACAGATAAAAACGAAGACACGTTTGTATTGGACCAGGCAAATGTTTTTAAGGTGGGTCCGTTTTAACCACTTCATCTTTGAACTATAGTTTTGCAACCCTATTGAATATTATTAGCACACCCGGCGTGAGCATTTGATTTCTGCACATTGTATGGTCGCATGGGGTACAATGATGCTGTATACTTGGTAACTTTACCGTTTTTAGCCTATCAAAATACTCAATTTACTATATTATTCCTCTGTAGTTGCTGTGCAACTTGAATTTAATAATTGTCAAGACCCACGACTTCAAATTTTCTCGATCTTCTCGAATTTTTCACGATTTCACAAATTTTCTCGAAAAGGGGGAAATTCAGTCGCAAAAACCGTCTACCGCAAAGTGGGTATACTAAAGAAAAATACAGCCCAAGATAACAAATTTCTGAATATTACTGTCAGCATCTGATAAATTACACGTAAGTGCGATAGTAGTAATGATCACCAACTATGTATATCTATTTGAAGGTTCAACTTGAAGGTACAGTACTCGCCAAAAATGACCGTCGCATTTCGAGCGAGCGAGTTCGAGCGAGTCGCGAGCGAGTCTCGAGCGAGTCGCGAGCGAGTGTCGAGCGAGTCGCGAGCGAGCGACAGTCATTTTTGGCGGGTACTGTATATGAAACTTCATAGTGACTTACAGTGCTCGCTACAACTAACTGTCGTCTTGCTGGCAGCGAGAAAACAAAACTATTAAACTGCAAAATAAAATTTCAATTTTCCACGAGCAAGTTACGAGCCAGCAGTGGTCAATTATTAATTGTGGCGAGTACCATGCATAATATGTACAATTTCAACATGATATGACTGTTTTGCTACATACTTTTGCCGAAAACAAATGCCGCATAGATATTTTCTGAATTGTTTCGATGGTGAGTCCTATGGTACTAAAATTTATTACTACTGTGTCTTCGAAATTGAGTTTTTTGGGCTGTGGTTATAAAGAAAAATAATGTGTATATGTTTTATTCTAATATGTTTATATTTCAGGTGAATGAACAGACAGACGTGACAGAAGTTATTGGTAACGCACTGAAGAACTCTCGTTATGCCGAATATTTCACCTTCAATAAATGTAATACATAAACTCCCCGGTCGACGAAATTCCAATTAAAATTGCCATTATAGTTAACTACCGCAAGATATAAAATTTCAGAAACGACTAGAAGTTGGTTTGATCGACGGCATCGCACTTCAGCATAGACATAGCCAAAAGTAGTAAAAAGCACAACTGTCGGAGCAAAAGGTCGTAGGTAGAAAATGATTAACAGCGGCGCCTCGGTTAGTGAAATCCTAACTGCCGTGAATGTTCAACTTTAATTAATGTTATTTTAAAAAAGCAAAACTAGGCAAATCCAAAAACTGATTACATCCTGAAGCCTAGCTAAGTAATAGAACAACACAATGTTAGCCACCACGAGATAAAACTCAAGAACGAATGGCGGAAGAAAATATTTGAGCTGTCGGCGTCGTACTTTTAGCATGCACATAGCCAAATGTAGTAAAAAGTTCGACTATGGATCTATGCTTTTGCTACAAAATTGCATAGTGCGTTATCCGTCTTTTCTTTTAAAGCTGATAGTTGGTTTAAATTTTTGTACCTTCTCCAATTTAGTGCACTAAAGGTCTAATGGTGATGTTAAGACAAAATGTTTGATATTGGCCCTATTTCATATTTAATATATACAGTGCGCGCCAGCTATGACCGTAGCGCTTCGAGCGAGTGACTCGTTCGAAATTTCAAAACTATTTAAATAAATAATAAATTCTATTTTCAGAACATTAATCTCGAGCGAGTCACGAGTGAACGACAGTCATTTTTGGTGGGTACTGTATCTTGCTAATTTAGGTGTTGCTTTTGCTTGGGATACACGTTTGTTGTTTTCGGATAATAGTGATAAAACGTAGTTGAATACTTTTGCCGCGAAGGCGGACCGAACCTAAGTCATTTTGTTGCAAGCCTCGTTTGCTAGCCACTACGTTATCTGAGAGCTGTTGCTAGGCTCCTTAACCCTTCGGGGACTGGGGGGGGTCCAATGGACCCCGCCGACCATTTTTTGGCCTATAAAATTACAAAAACCTGATCTATCGCGCTTGGACTTCATGACAATTTCTAATTTTGTCCGTTCTAAAGGGCTGTTGTTTCTCAACATTTTAGGGTCTGGTTACATTGCGGTACTAAAATTATTATTATGGGGGTCCATTGGACCCCCCCCCCACAGTCTCCGGCGTCGGAAAAAAATTCGGGGAAATCTGTCGTAAATCGGACTAGCATCTGGGCCTGAGGGGGGGTCCAATGGACCCCATGATAATAGATTCGACTAATTTTCGCACCTTTATTCATTATTTGCGCTTCTATATTATAGATTTTATTATAACTACATTATGGGAGAGCGGTATAATCTAGAGCAGGCTATAGCACTAGTACTAAATGACCAAAACGACTGTGAAGTAGATGGAGATGTTGATATAGATGACAGCGCTTCCGATATTGACGATCCAGCGAATATTGCAAACCAGGAGATTATTCCAGTAGGTGATACAGCTGATACCGAAATGGATCCTAACATAGACAGTAGTGATGACGAAGACGAAGAATATCTCTACGACGGCGCTAACATCCTTACCGGGTCGGGGGGCGATGCCGACGAATCGTACGTTACTAAAGACCCAAATGTCACATGGTCCAAGGTACAGCCTGAACAACGTGGAAGAAGGGGTACTGAAAACGTAAGGCGTCAGCGACCAGGGCCTACAGACTTGGTACCAGTTGAATTTCACAGCGTTCAAGAATCATTTGACCTGTGCTTCACTCCTGATATGGTAGCTCTAGTACTGAAATATACTAACCAAAAGTATGAAGCTGATTGTAAAGCGAATCCAAATGCAAAACATATCCGCCGGTTCGGTGGTTTCAACCCAATAACTAACATGGAATTGAAGGCGTTTATTGGACTACAGGTGCTTCAAGGTGTTTTCAAATTTGTCAAACGGCGGCTAGCACATCTTTGGGCACCAACGGAGACACCACATTTTCGCGCAACATTATCCCGTGACCGTTTCAAACTTATCAGTCGTTTCCTTCGATTCGATGACTCGAACACTCGGGTTGAGCGCCGTGCTGACGATAAACTGGCGGCATTTCGCGAACTTTTCGACATGTTTGCGTCACGGTGTAAATTATTTTATCGTCCCGGTTCCGGGGTTACAGTGGACGAACAGTTGGTGAAATTTCGAGGCCGGTGTTCGTTTCGACAATATATGCCTCAGAAGCCTGGGAAATATGGCCTAAAAATCTGGGTGGCTGCCGATGCTCAAAATCACTACTGTTACAACCTGAAGCCATATTTGGGTCGCCAAGATGTCATACCTCCGGAAGGTCTTGGCTTCAATGTTGTATGCAGTCTTGTTGAGACACTTTACGGATCAGGCCGCACAATTACCGCAGATCGGTTCTTCACCAGCGTTTCCCTTGCGAAATATCTCCTGCAAAATAACTTAGCATTCGTTGGCACAATCACTGGAAATCGCCGCGAACTCCCTTTAGCGCTGCTAAAATCTGCTGCTCAGAAGCCTGACGTTGGTTCGTCAATTTTTGCATTTCGTGACAAATTAACACTGGTCTCGTATAAGGCCAATCGTTCTAATGTAGCACTTGTCTTGTCGACGCAGCACCATGATAATGCAGTTGATGAATCCGGCAAACCCGACATTATCTTGTATTACAATGCTACCAAATCGGGTGTCGATTCACTGGACCAAATGGTACGTAACTACAATTGCTACCGTGCATCACTCCGTTGGCCATTTGCCATGTTTTGTAATATCATCATCGCAGCCATCAATGCGTATATCCTATACAACGAGCGTCTACATACTGTTGCCGGCACTGCTCATGGAAAAGCACAATTGACACGGTTCGAGTTCCTGAAGGCTCTTGGCGAAGACTTTATTCAGTCTTGCATGACTTATCGCGCACAGCATCCTACTGGTCTGGGAAAGATAACGATAGGAGCTCTGGAATGCTTTGGTCATCACGTCTCACAGAAAACTGGTCCGGAGGCTGGACCTATTGGTAAGTTGCAGATAAATAATAAGCGCATATTGATACGTAATATATATTATGTTGGTTACACAGTATAATACCGCCGGGCAGAACGTAGTCTTGTAGCGTGCAGCGATCAGGAGTTTGAATAAAAAGGAATTGTCAATATTGGCAACGTAATTTTTATTTCCATGAGTAGTATTTCTTAGTTTGTTCGCCGTTTGACGCACGTGGCCTTTTGTAATCTCTTGTGTATATTTGAAATCTATATTGCTTCAAAATATCATATACAACAATTTACGTCAGTAATACTTTTAGAACCCCCAGCTCGTTCGAAACAAGTTTGCCATATGTGTCCTCGAAAAAAGAAACGAAAGACGCGCCAAACCTGCAGCCAATGTAACAGGCACATTTGTCACGAGCATTCCACGACCACTGTTATTTGTCATCAGTGCCGTTGAACTACAGATTTTTATATAAGAAAAGATAAAAATGGAAACATTTCATTTCATCACACCACGTTATTTTGAATTTAGTTTTATTATATATCGTTATTTTGAATTGTGTTACTGCATTTATACACATATACGCAAAGAAATTAAGAAGAAATAGGGTACTATTTCTAATGAAAACGTTTGGCAGGCATATCGTAAATTTCAGATGAAGTGTAAACCAAAAGCTGGGGGGTCCATTGGACCCCCCCTCAGTCCCCGAAAGGATACAAAATAGCCCAGTCCCCGAAGGGTTAAGGAACCTCACAAAGCGGGTGACTAACAACACATGCACAAACGCACACCGCACGACAGACTCGATTACTGCATCGTTGGGCAATGTGCGTTCAAATGTGTCACTTTACGAACGAAAGGGTTTAGTCCTGGTGTGGCAAGCCTAACAGGCCCTGTGTATTTTTCAGATTTGAAAATAATTAGTTTTGTCATCCATTTATATCTCGGAATGACATGATCAGTTCAAAGAAAATCTTCGCAATTATCGCTATTTGCGACATCTCAATAGGCGAATATTACAAGTTAAGTGATGGTTAACAATGCCTACTTAACAGCTAAGATTGTGTGATTTAGCATGGTTGCAACTGATTTGGTCCAAATTTGGTGCCGATCGATTTTCGTCGGCATTTGAAATTGGACCCCTATATTTTACTCGATAAGACATCTTTCTACCATTATTTGATCTATTGATGAAGACTTAGATTTTTATTATACTGTATGCTATATGATACTACCAAGATTGTTCAGTGTGACACTCCTCCGGTTTCCCTTTACTCGCGCCCTGCTACGTCGTGGTCGTTTTGGACTTTGCCCCGCTCACGTCATGTTTATGACCCACCAAGTGGGACACAAATATGACTGCCCCACTCATGCTCTTAGACTACCAAGTCCAGGCCACTCCCAGGTTCTTGGACCACCCACTTGCATCTCATCCACTTTCATAAACCACAAATTCACACCCCACATGTTCATGGATTACTATTTCAGACTCACGCCTCAGGTACATAGACCAGGTTTATTTTTCTAGACCCCCGCTCTAAGCTGTTCTTTTTTCAAACTTCCGGCCCGTAAAGTTTGCATGAGCCAAAATGGTTATCTGGATTATTATTATGCTACTTAGTTGATTTTTGGCTTTATAATTTATCATATTGAATGATTTTGGGTTATGTGCCAATAAAGCGCCAAACTTCATCTTTAATAGGAGCGTTTAGTATTTCAAAGCAAACGGAGGTGTGATGAATGTGATGCTTCATGCCTGATGGTGAAAATAACGCATTGACTATGTAAGTTGCTGCATTTTCTACGTATGACTGGGCAAGGCATGAAACTGTTAATTTTCTGTTGCTTCATTTGATATTTACTGTCACTGTATGCTAAGTTAATCGATATGAAATTTGCAGCTTTTAGGTTTCATTCCAACAACACTACTGTTAGCTTAAATAAGTGATTCAGCTGATTTTAGAACTAAGTTTGCTTTATATGCCCAAAATATGTACTAGAGTTCTAGCCTTAAGGGGTCCAAGCTTCGCCGCCATTTTCTGCTGTGGTCCCGGGTCGACCCCAACTCCCTGGTAGGCGTTTAGTTGATCTAGGGGAACGGGTTAACATAGCAGACCGCCGGCTGGTTTCCAGGTTGTGCGCCCTGGTCCCTATATCGGCCCGCTTTTCTAGTGGTATGGAGGTCCCCTGGAGAAGGGTTAACCCAAACCTCACAGGTAGTAAGGCTGACCCACCTTTCCATCGTTCCCTGCGAAACCCCATTTGTTTACTATCCGCATTTTCCATGCGTGGGTCCACTCTTGTTTACCCCTCCCGATTGTCCTTACCCGCATGCCATCAATGGTAACCCTCGGGATACCTGGGAGCTGATCCCAAGGCCCTAAATTATGTTCAGGTACATTCCGCGGAGTTAAGGGTTGCACGTTTAGCCCTGCACGTCTCCGGACTGAAGCTGAATGCAAGGGCTGTTTCCCGAAGAGAGGCTAGACTGCTCGTGGCTACTATGGTAAAATGTCCTAGATTTCTAGTGCCAGTTTACTGTTTTACCCTGAATGGATTTGACCTAGATTTTATCTTATTGATTTCTAACAATACTATATATCGCTTGTTATGAGAGCGGAAACGTCAACAATTTATTTGCGTCAACATGGATATTCGTACGCATACGTACACTTTTGAATGCAACAGTTCAAAGAAATAATCTAATATACCGTGCAGAGTACACAGTATGATAATGAATTTCGTGATGTGATTTCCCACTGGATTTGATCGAAATGTAAATTTCCAACCCCTCTCTTTTTGTTACGTGCCCCTGAGCCAGTTCACTCTTTAAAACACGTTAGCAGAGTCTGGAGCTACCTGGGGATGTTCCACCACAATTCGTAGGCTTATAGGTTAAGTTTCATTCTTTAATGAAGAAAATAGTTGACACCGAGACTGGGTGAAGAGCGAAGCTGGGCGCTTCATTCAGGAGGCCAATACCACGCCCTCTGAATACAGAGTGACGTTGCCTGCCTCCCTAATAGCCAGTGTTAAAAAAGATGTTTCGACGAGGACCCTTACTTAGCAGTACGGCTTGAGAATTCACGTCTTGGTCTTGAGTATGTTTCAGAGGCGTGCTCCTTTAAAGATCTTACTAGGCAGAGGCTCACCTATAGTTGAGTGGTCTCGATAATCCTGTTAAGTAAAACGAACATCTCAGGTCGCAGCTGACTACATCTCTTTCCTCTTTTCTTCCTTAGTTTCAGCTTTTTGTTAACTAGAATCGCTTGCCATTTGCTTTCCGGTACGAGGCCATTTGCACACTCCAAAGCCTACATCTTAGTCGGGCGTCCTCAAAACGATTGTTTGATATTTATGTTGGGTGGATGTCAAGATGCCGTTCCTGTTGAAGCATGATGGGGTGCGGGTGGCTGATAACATCAGTTGGGCCATGACACGTCACTCTCTAGTCGGAGTAGCTGGGCCTGATGGAATTAGTTTCTGTCTTATAAGACGACTTTTCCTACCGTAGCTGTGCGGCTTGGGAGTACCCACCGAAACCTTTGAAGATGGATCAGCGTCAATAGTTGGAAAAATTCAAGAGGGTAATTTATGGTTGCTTCAGCGGTGGCCCTGAGTTAGTGTTTTAGGTTCCTCTTCCTCGGCTTGGTTTGCGTCACCCGACTAGTTTTTGTCACATCAAGAGTCACTAGCGTGCCGCCAGCCTACGACGAGCTTAAGAGTTTTCCTTTAACAAAACCCGGCAATTCCGAAATATGTTGAGTTCCCGTAAAACTAGTCGAAGAAAGAAAGGGGGAAGGGCGGTCCATGATTTCGTAACACGCTGCTTCCGTTCACGGAACAACATCCCCTGCGCCCGTGTGCCGAACTACGGAGGTCCTAGACGCGTCGTTAAAATTTAACGGGGTTCCTACTGTAGCTGCACGGCTTGGGAGTTCCCATTTATACTTTCGAATAGTTGTAGTCTAAGGAGAACAAGAAGAATCTCGCGAGGTCAATACTCAGAATTTCCTCGGGACTACTAATCATTTTCCGAACTTAGCTAGACTGCAAGCTGGGCTCGCTACTACCTCTAGATAGATTTGTTCACTCAAGCAAACTCTTTCCTCATCCAGTGTCCCTGTGAACCTCCTCATCCCCTTTTCTTTCTTGTTCTTTCCAAAAGACCCTAATCACATCACATATCAAGCATAATAGATTTCCACCGAGCAAAGATGACAAAAATTGTACCCGATGAGTTGGGGAACCAGTCGAGTTTGGGGTGGGACCTTAGCGTGCAAATTCGCTACCTTTTTCGTTTTCGAGCGCATACACTACGGGCGCTGGAAGAATCCTTCGGAGCTCCAGCACCCGCAAAGGCGGCCCCTGCGATTTGAATGGAAGAAACCGGGACACCCGCATGCCGCACTGAGGAAAGCGTTCCTGTGTAAACTCAAAAAGCTGAAAATAAAAAATCAAAAGCTTGAAAGCGATCCACCGGTAAAGCAACGGCGACAGCCGCCGACAAAAGACAACGAGCGAAGGTAGTAAGCTCAGACCTCGACTGCACAGGCACTGCATCGGGCAGCCTTCTTTTATACCCTTTTGTCTACCTCCTTCACTGTCTCGTCCACATTTGGCCCTGACGATATATTTTTGAAACTCCGAAGCCAACATATATATGTATATAACTCTAAATTGCAATGCACAACGCGTAAACAATACCAAAGCGCAACACAGTAACACTCTCGCCACTGGTCTCTGCAGTCAAAAATAACAAAACTTGTATTAGCCGTCGACCGGCAACACAACAAAGGGTGAGACTGATGCGCCCCAAACGAGGCATCGTGCGAGCGTAAATAAAGCGCAAAAACAACCTAAACCTCGCGCTGGTAAGCGCGAGGTTTTCGAAATGGTAAAATATATAAGCACTGGAAAAAATATAAGGGTTTTGTTAGGTTTTTATAACTACAGATAAACGAGAAGCAGTAGGCGGCTGAGGGAAGGATCAGATCCCAGCTCCAGCCGCCTACTAAATGAAAATCGAAATATTGTTACAGAATTTATACGTAGCCTGTTAGAACCATTTTAGGAGCCTGGTGAGGGATCTTGAATTTGGTTGAAACCAGGAATTTCGCTATAATTTCTATAGCGACGTTTAGGGTTCCGAAATGTTGCGCATTACGCTACGGTAAGAAATAATCTACCAGAATTATTCCAACATGTATGGGTTACATATATATCATTCTTATACACAGGAATAACGCGTTTACACAATAAATTGCCCACCAGGTGGAAGTTTTGTCTAATCAGGACGGCCAACGAAATGAACCGAATTGTAGCTGTAAATGACCGATGATAGGGTTCCGTCTTCCACTCTTCCGCCTAACTGGAATGCTGTCAGAATCTCTCAGTCAAACATGCGGAACTGATTGAATGCCACTATCAACGGAAGTGTCACAACTCGAATGCTGGCATGAAGTTCGACTGCGGACGCCCGTGCACATCAATATGTTTATTTCTGGCCGGCTAATGCAGCCTCTGCCGTCGTCCTCTTCTGTATCTGTACATTGTCTCATCAGGATTCGTGAGTTTATTATCCGAATAGTCTGATGCTCAGGTTCCCTTTTATCATTCTCCAGTGATGTTACATCTGTAACCCGCGTGAGCCCTAGGCTAGAATGGTTGTTTAAGCCAATTAGTTAAAGTTTCCAAATCGTGACTAAGACTCGCCGATAGGTTATGGGAATACTATGATTTTAACTGATTCCTTATACTATCAGAGTGCTTGGGTTACTAATAGGGCAGGGTTCGGTGGTGGAGAATGTGGTCGGATTATAGTTTTATCGGCCTTTCCGTTTCGAACTCTATTCACCCAAGTGTTTACTATTCACCAATATATATAATATAGATAATAACCACTACTAGCATCAAGCATACAAGTAAAATATACTTACATCAGCAGCAATTACAGCAGAATCACCCCGATTGTAGTAATAATTTGACACAACACACGACTTGATTGTATTACCGATTGTACGAACTGAATTTTCTAAGCCTAGCGCGCGTGAGCTTAAATAAACTTTTATCCCGGACCAGAAAACTGGGATTTCTCTAAAGCGAGGTTACACAGTTGAACACTAGAAATTCTTGGAATTGAGAAATCCGCTCCCAAACTTAAACTGAAATTTTTGCGTTAAAGATCCCGTTTTTATGAAATTCCCCGAATTTCTAACTCACAACAAAATTTGGAAAATCCAACAGAAATACACTTACATTTCCGCTAATGTAAGTGTAATAGTTAAAGCACCCAGGGGATGAGGTCAGTAAGTCCTTAACCTGCGGGCCAATTGTAGCCAAATTTGGTATGTGTAATCTAGAAATGGGCCTATGGCATTTGGGATTAAAATCCGCATATGCACAAATCATCCCCCTGTCCAGTCTTGGGTTGAATTTTGTAGGTTTATATATTTTTTTACATTAATATGTTGGAAAAATTAAATTTTAACACAAACGATTTTTTTTTGTTTCGATACACGTAATGCACACAATATTATGCATACACATAACAAATACACTCGGCATCAATACAACATATCATAGCTTTCTTCACATTCTATCTCACGTAAGCAACATAATAATACATATATAAACGTACGACTTTCCTGCTTACACATAGTAAATACACATTATTATTTGTATCTCACATCACGCTATCATACACGTCAAATTAACAACGCAAAAAGTAAACATAAGGGAAAAGATGACGCCACAACTCTAAGTTCCAGTGGGCAATTTCTCACTATAATAAGTATATGGAATTAAAGTCAGATGAGTAGAAATAATCAAATAAACAAGGATTCTCTTCGTCACATTACCCCCTACGCCGCACAAAAACTTGTCCCCAAATTTACTAAAAAATGACGCATTTTATCTTTGTAATTGTAATACAGAAGATATTTTATAGTAGATTTCAGTGTTATAGTTGGAATTATCAGTTTTAATAAAAAAACTCACAATATATTTCCTTGGTTAACGTACACACGGCACAGACATACACATAAAAATCATACACGACATGACACAGTTTTTTTCATAAGAATTTTTTTACCATTTAATTATTCGCGACTAGGAAACCCCCGTATTTATTAAAAAAAGCAAAACCATGTTGTAGGAGCACCAATAGCCCATGAACTCTTAACCAAAGGTTACAAAATTTACTAAAGTCCATGGATTTGCATTACCAAATTTGTTTTCCAGGGGAAGGATTATACTGTCATAATAACCCCTCTCCCGCACAAAAATCTGTCCCTAAATTCTACTATTCATGCAAATGAATAAAAACTGCATCATCATTATTTTTTCTTTTTATAACCAAATGTACAAAAGTACTCAAATAACTGTTTCGTCATGCAACTAGTATTATTGTAGATTATCATTGGCCCACAACTAATTCCTGATTATTTTTCTATTAATGTGTCAATTGTTCACCACCGACATATTTATTAACATCGCAGCTGTTGTAATTATCGTAGGTGTCACGGCATATGGCAATTGCATCACTGTTTAAGTATCAATCGCAGTGTATAACGGCTTTCACATACAACGAGCGCTGATATTGTCACCGAGTGGCCCTGACGATGCGACATCACTTTACCAATTTCATTGCATATCTATACATCTTCAGAGTAATATATTGGTTGTCCCGGTATGTCCATCAACCAAAACAGCTATCAGTACTTGTACACTTGCAGTATATCACTAAGAAATACACCGTACATGTGAATATGTGTTAACCAATAAGACACGCGATGTTCAGTACATTTTGGCGTTTTTAGTTGTCTCCTTTGGAGACAATTATTACATTTACTTCCACAATACAGCGTTTAGAGCCAGTGTTGTATCAATTGAATATGCATTTATTTTAAATACCACACGACAATACGATTACGTTCTCAAAGTAGTCTTTTTTGCTTGTATTTGTTTAGAACTATTTGCATACCATAGTTGCATCTTGAACATAAAAGGGTGGTATTTAGTAAAATATTTTAATAGGTTTGAGCATTTTTTTGGGCTAACGCATTTTAAGACTACAAACAAATTTGTTCACTCTCATCTTTGCAAGTATTTCAGTAACATTTTGTTTATTTAAAGAACAAAACCAGGATACGAATATATGTCATTTTAGACAAAGCTGGAACACTATATGGCTTAGTTTTATATTAGCATCTATATATATATATATATATACTTTTTTTCGTGTAGAAATCTTCAGGTTTGTTTTCACTGCCTGAAACTGAAGACATGTATATTAAAAGTTAAAAAAAGGGATGTTTTTAAACTTTTTTTACATATTTACAAAGAATTACATTCAGTCGCATTTTGTTACACACCCGGAGAACTAAGAAAGCATACAATGATATAATAGCACCGTATATATTAACGCATTGAAAAATTTTACGAATACATAAAAAACAACAGTATGTTGCACGCGTTTCTAGATCCCATTTGTCAGACAATAACTAAAGCGTAATTATACATTGAAAGAGATATTGCTGTGTCAGATAACCGTTAATATTTAGCCTTTACTTCAAACCTTTTGATTCAATGGTTTTACACAAAAGTAATTTCGCATATGCATTTCCCAAGAAAAAACCATCGAGCTGTAAACAATTATATTTTTAATATTTTTTAACCAAGAACGCAAGGAAAACCGAGCAAGACAATTTAGACACTAGAAAGAAAGGATGAAACAATTAAGCACTCTGAAACGGTATGCTATCGCGTAATTTTTGTTTAATATTGAAAGTGAAAAAACTTTTTCTGAGCGATTTCTACACCCCATTCTGTAACATTACATTACGGTTATATGGTTCACTACAAATGACATATGCTGTTTACATCACGAGAAATATTATAAATAATGTAAAAATCTTCAGTCCCGACTTTTGTCTTGTACAATTTGTCGGCGAAAGTACATTATTCATTAAACCAATATTTTTTACAAAGATAAGGTTTTGCCAAGGGATGCTTTAAAATAATTAAGTTTTAACGCTGGATAAACTACTAATTCTGACTGAACCCGCATTCGTTTATGAAAGCAGTAACTAGTTTGACCTGTTCCATGCCACAAAATGAGTTTCCGTTCCGTTAGTAATATTAACATTCTTTGATTGACATTTCCACTTTACGTATAAATTATACCAAGGATCAATAATTCCAATTGTGGAGATCAATTATTAGACGTTCCTGCGGTTTTATTGTCCCATTTTAGTCAACAGAAACATAAACGAACTGCAGTTTTTTTACTAAAGCTTAGCATACATATTAATCATGTTGCGTATACACCCAAACATTTTATTTATTCTAAACTATTTCAACACGTTTTTTATACAATTTTAACAGAGAATGTAGACAGTCATAAAAATCATCAATTCTTGATGTTGTTTTGATATTGTGGTTGTCGACGCCAAAATATATTTTTAGTAATAGTACAGTTTTTTTATTCAAAGCAGAAATATTTATGATACATCATGTGTTGTAAACTACTATGCCGATTGACCTCTGTCTCACGAATACATACCGCCGAGCTTTGGGAGTAGAACGTTTTGTCTTAGACTGTGCATGTTCCTGCGGGACTTATCTCAACGTTATGGCCGATTAACTTAATTATATTTCATGCTTGGATCGGCTAGATGAGATTTACATTGTAATGAAACGTAACATTTGACTGTAGCCCGCTATTTTGTTGACCATAATAAAAAATTACTATTATCCTTTGTGATATGATCACTTAATATAAGTACTTTCTACATAGACATTATTACCATTAGGATTGGCGGGTATTTTAAAAACGTTTTTGAACTATAACATTCGTTAACATTTGTCTTTGAAATACTCTTACCGGAAATTTTTTTTTTGGTATTTGTAATCAAAAATTAAATTATTTTTCGGAATAAAAGATCGAAATCTTACAAATTTACTTCAGCGAATTTTTCTAAAATAGAACATTCAATTCCCGTTACCATCTCCAAAAAAAGGATACGTGACTATACTTTGCAATAGGGCAATCCGCATAATTTCCGTGCAGTTAAGTCTCCTAATAGATATTATATTTCCTTATGAGATATTTTCTTGTAGGACCATGAATATTGCTTACTGCTGTTCGTGCTCAAAATTTACCAAAAAATAGTTCTTACCGATTAAAACTCCAAAATCGAACCTAAAAATTCAAATTATATCCACCCGATTGAGTGAAAAGAAAAAAAACAGGAAAATCTATTACATGCAGAGAGTATTTAATGAATATTTGGTTGCATTAAAATTTCTGTAGCGTAAAATAAGGGCGTACATAGCTTATTACCTTATACTGCATTACAGTTCAAATAAGTTCAGAATAATTTCTTAGCTATAATATTGTAGAAATAAATCTGTAAATTAAGTAATACATCCACCTGCTTGCTTTCGATATAATATAAACATACAAATGTATATTTCCCTGATGTTTATATTTTTACTTTCAACCTAGTTTTAATGAGCTTTCGAAGATCGGAGTCAGAATACATGTGACCACAAATTTTGAGCTATAATATTTGATTGGATTTCTGTTAAAAGATTAGTGCCAATTTATTGTCTTCGATTTAATGAGCTGAGTTTTTTACACAGAAAAAATAAAAAAATTCAAATTCACCAAGATATACTTTGAATAAGAGGATTTCCAATAATAATGGCGAGCACTGCTAGCAACTACGAACATCATATCTAGAATTAGGATGCCTTAAATTTTTCTTTTGCAACAGAACGTCATTTACATAACGGGTTATTCGAAACTTTAGCTAGGATGTTTGAAACGTCTAGGCATTCAACTTACTATTATAATGATTTTTTTACTGTCTATACCATGAACGAAATACTAGATCGGTTTCATTAAAATGTGAATTATTTAAACTTCTTGACACACGTTAGATATTTAAAAAATTGCATAAATAACGTCCGCTTATTGAAAACCGTAGAACATTTAGGAGTTTCGGTAATACCAACGTATTTAATTCTCCTTCAATTTATAAAAAAATATATTTTAAGTTACATTTAAAGATTTTAAAAAATTTTATTTTTATTTTTATCATTTCCGAAAAGAGACCTTAGCTATAAATATTTGGTTTTCTATATGCACCAAGCATCATTATTTGTTTTGTGTAAAAACCATAGGTACAGAAACACACTATACCACCTGAGAAAGTTAGAAGTTTTAGGATCGCCCAACTCTAGGCACACAGGGATATTGCACCCCTGTGTGTCTTATATATAAATGTACCTAAAAGCACACAAGGATTAATTCCCCTCGTATGCTTGTTTTATTTTAACAGAAGAAAGACACGCAGAGAGCAACCGGACTCAAAGGGATATAAATTCTCCCTGTGGGTCACCTAGGGAACCCACGCATATTAAAACAGAATAGGACCGTTGGGTTTCTATTATAGACATTTGAAAAAAAATTCACTGTTGGGTTATTGAGGTGAGTTTTTGTGTCTGTGTAACTGTGTCTGGTTATCGTTAGTATTCAGCAAAGAGAACACATCTGATACTTTGTTGAGCTACAGTTGCCTGTGGTGAGACAATATTACCCGAGTAATATAACAGATTCAAAAGAATCTACTGCATGTTTTACCAGGTCCAGAATTGCGGTACCGATACGTAATTCACTTTCAAATCTCGTTTCTACCGCCATTACTACTGCTTCTCGAAAACCAACACTTGATCGAGACTTAGTCTCGAGGAAAGAAAACACCTCATAGACTTCTATGAAGCATTCCCATTGGCTTTTAAAATTTATGCTATGAACAAAAACGGTCCTTCATGAAAGTCTAAGTGAGGAGCTGGCTCAGGTATTTCGCGGAATTAGTTAAAATTAAATTTAGTTTGTAACCGTTAAATGATTTGATTCGTTTTACAATTTCGGGCAAACTCACAATCCAGGCAAGATTTCCTAAACAAGACGATGTTCCCGATGCTTT
>JASANE010012974.1:0-12509 GCA_030248225.1 Trileptium ribeirensis
AAGGAATAAACTTAAGTTTGAGAAGAGAGTGGTTGCTTAGACACGGTTAGGAATAAACTTAGCTTAAGGAATAAACTTAAGTTTGAGAAGATAGTGGTTGCTTAGACACGGTTAGGAATAAACTTAACTTAAGGAATAACCTTAAGTTTGAGAATATAGTCGTTGCTTAGACACGGTTAGGAATAAACTTAGCTTAAGGAATAAACTTAAGTTTGAGAAGATAGTGGTTGCTTAGACACAGTTAAGAATAAACTTAGCTTAAGGAATAAACTTAAGTTTGAGAAGAGTGTGGTTGCTTAGACACGGTTAGGAATAAACTTAGCTTAAGGAATAAACTTAAGTTTGAGAAGATAGTCGTTGCTTAGACACTGTTATGAATAAACTTAGCTTAAGGAATAAACTTAAGTTTGAGAAGATAGTCGTTGCTTAGACACGGTTAGGAATAAACTTAGCTTAAGGAATAAACTTAAGTTTGAGAAGATAGTCGTTGCTTAGACACGGTTAGGAATAAACTTAGCTTAAGGAATAAACTTAAGTTTGAGAAGATAGTGGTTGCTTAGACACGGTTAGGAATAAACTTAACTTAAGGAATAAACTTAAGTTTGAGAAGATAGTCGTTGCTTAGACACAGATAGGAATAAACTTAGCTTAAGGAATAAACTTAAGTTTGAGAAGATAGTCGTTGCTTAGACACAGTTAGGAATAAACTTAGCTTAAGGAATAAACTTAAGTTTGAGAAGATAGTCGTTGCTTAGACACAGTTAGGAATAAACTTAGCTTAAGGAATAAACTTAAGTTTGAGAAGATAGTCGTTGCTTAGACACAGTTAGGAATAAACTTAGCTTAAGGAATAAACTTAAGTTTGAGAAGATAGTCGTTGCTTAGACACAGTTAGGAATAAACTTAGCTTAAGGAATAAACTTAAGTTTGAGAAGATAGTCGTTGCTTAGACACAGTTAGGAATAAACTTAGCTTAAGGAATAAACTTAAGTTTGAGAAGATAGTCGTTGCTTAGACACAGTTAGGAATAAACTTAGCTTAAGGAATAAACTTAAGTTTGAGAAGATAGTCGTTGCTTAGACACAGTTAGGAATAAACTTAGCTTGAAGAATAAACTTAAGTTTGAGATGATAGTCGTTGCTTAGACACAGTTAGGAATAAACTTAGCTTAAGGAATAAACTTAAGTTTGAGAAGATAGTCGTTGCTTAGACATGGTTAGGGATAAAGTTAGCTTAAGGAATAAACTTAAGTTTGAGAAGATAGTGGTTGCTTAGAGAAAAAGGGTTAAAAGGAATAAACTTAGGTGAGGTTTGAGAAGATAGTGGTTGCTTAGACACGGTTAGGAATAAACTTAGCTTAAGGAATAAACTTAAGTTTGAGAAGATAGTGGTTGCTTAGACACGGTTAGGAATAAACTTAACTTAAGGAATAAACTTAAGTTTGAGAAGATAGTCGTTGCTTAGACACAGATAGGAATAAACTTAGCTTAAGGAATAAACTTATATTGCTTAAGGATTAAAGTTAAGTTTGAGAATTTAGTCGTTGCTTAGACACAGATAGGAATAAACTTAGCTTAAGGAATAAACTTAAGTTTGAGTAGATGGTGGTTGCTTTGACACGGTTAGGAATAAACTTAACTTAAGGAATAAACTTAAGTTTGAGAAGATAGTCGTTGCTTAGACACGGTTAGGAATAAACTTAACTTAAGGTATAAACTTAAGTTTGAGAAGATAGTGGTTGCTTAGACACAGTTAGGAATAAACTTAGCTTAAGGAATAAACTTAAGTTTGAGAAGATGGTGGTTGCTTAGATACAGATAGGTATAAACTTAGCTTAAGGAATAAACTTAAGCTTGAGAAGATAGTCGCTGCTTAGACACTTTTAGGAATAAACTTAACTTAAGGAATAAACTTAAGTTTGAGAAGATAGTGGTTGCTTAGACACAGATAGGTATAAACTTAACTTAAGGAATAAACTTAAGTTTGAGAAGATAGTCGTTGCTTAGACATAGATAGGTATAAACTTAGCTTAAGGAATAAACTTAAGTTTGAGAAGATAGTCGTTGCTTAGACACGGTTAGGAATAAACTTAAGTTAAGGAATAAACTTAAGTTTGAGAAGATGGTGGTTGCTTAGACACAGATAGGTATAAACTTAGCTTAAGGAATAAACTTAAGTTTGGGAAGATGGTGGTTGCTTAGTTGGGAATAAACTTAACTTAAGGAATAAACTTAAGTTTGAGAAGATAGTCGTTGCTTAGACACAGATAGGTATACACTTAACTTAAGGAATAAACTTAAGTTTGAGAAGATAGTCGTTGCTTAGACATAGATAGGTATAAACTTAGCTTAAGGAATAAACTTAAGTTTGAGAAGATAGTCGTTGCTTAGACACGGTTAGGAATAAACTTAACTTAAGGAATAAACTTAAGTTTGAGAAGATGGTGGTTGCTTAGACACGGTTAGGAATAAACTTAACTTAAGGAATAAACTTAAGTTTGAGAAGACGGTGGTTGCTTAGACACAGTTAGGAATATTCGATTGAGTTTGCACAATTGAGCGAGATCTATAAAGTGATACGAGTGCGTGTAATTTTAGTACGGAGTGACTGTGTATTTTACACAATGTGTTAATATCTGTGTTCACAATGTAAATAAGTAGCTTAACCTCTTACTGTATCAGGAGCCCAGGATCCTAGGAGGGTAGGCTAGATTACTCGCATCTCGCTGATCGATAAACCACCTGTGAGAGGCCCACTCCCTTTCCAAATGTCGCCGGCTACGTATCATTGGGATTTCAAATCGTAATCATGTATGTCTTGGATGATTATGGCACAATGAAGCTACAGGATGTTAGCTTTAAACTGAAAGTAAGCTGCTTGCAATTTAGTCATTATGTCCCCAAACATTTATTTAAGTTTTCAAAATTAACTGATTAGCCAAAGAAGCAGATATTTTTACACTTGATTTTCTCGTTGAAATTTTACGAGATTCCCTGTATCTATCTGCTCGGTCGTTTTTGTACAGCCATGCCTATATTAACGTTTTGTAGTTTTGGCAAGACGATTTCCTGCAATGGGATCCTAAGGATTTTGGCAATATCCGGGAAACTTTCTTTCCATCGAACAGCATCTGGACACCCGAAATTTCAGCGTATTACAGGTTTGTTTTTAGTTAAACTCTCGCTTTGAAATGGCTGTTAGTTTATGTGTCGTCCCTATATTTGAATAATACTTTTTGGCAAGAAGATTTCCTGCAATGGGATCCTAAGGATTTTGGCAATATCCGGGAAAGTTTCTTTCCATCGAACAGCATCTGGACACCTAAAATTTCAGCTTATTACAGGTTTATTTTTTAGTTAAACTCTCGCTGTGAAATGGCTGTTAGTATATGTGTCGTCCCTATATTTGAATAATACTTTCTCATTGACTGTTCTTGAAGCGATTGGCTAATTCATGATTATATACGGTATTTCGACTTTTGTATAGCGCAACAGTGTACTTTTCTCATAATTAATTTTTTTACGAAAGCACTTAATAGCCGATGCTTATCACAAATTCGTTTAATTCTAATAAGACAGTCTTCAAAGACCGAAATTTTTTTCCATATGTAGATTATAATCATAATGAGCATTGCATACGGTTTAACCGTAGAATTTAAAAAAACTTTTTTCCCAATAACGTGTTTGATTTTAATGATTTGATTCAGTGCTTTTTCTGTCGACACTGAAGACCATTTTAAACTGTTAAAACGTTTATTACATTTCCCTTGGCCTGGAACCAATCCTAGCAGTCGTTCAGATTTCTTGAAATATATAATTTATAACATCTTGATTATGATGGCAATAAGCCACGATTGTTAACGTTTGTAGGCGTGCTATTGCAAACATTGTTGTTTACGTGCCTTTTAGCATATGGCGGTTCTCTCGGTGGAACAAAAAATGTAAGATGGTATACAACAAACCCTCCCTTCCATCGTTTAATAAAAATATCTGTGTTTTGAGAACAAAATTAAGATCTTTGCACTGGTAACTAGTCCATCAAACGAATTAGACTCAAATTATTGACACTTCGCTTTCTACCTATATATATTTCAAATGATAATTATTTCGAAGACAATACGTTTACGTCACCGTTAAATTATACTTGTTCTACATCTGGCAATAGTAAAAGCAACGAATTTTCGTTTTCTGGGCAGTCATTATGGAACTCATAATCAGTATCGCTGAGCAGAAATGAAGTTTCAGTATAATCTTTCAAAAAGCTGAAAACTTATCTGTTCCACTACGTGGAAGCTACGGTTCTGTACCGCCTTTGATGGAAAACATCGCTTTAGAAAAGCACGTCAATTAAAATTACGATACGATGTATTAAAGAGAAATCGAGATCACATTGCATATTTGTGCGCTGTAACGACGAACGTGCAACCAGCGCATAAACATATGATTTTGTTTTATTTTAAGCGTTGCATCAAATCGCATGCTGGAAAAATACACTTATCTCCGTGTTAACTATACCGGTGGTGTTCGATATTTCACACCATTTGCAGTCAAAAATCTATGCCATGTCGATGTTAAATATTTTCCGTTTGATGAGTAAGTTTGTAGATCTAGTCAGACATCATAAAATATTTTTCCATATAATTTCATATAAACCATGAATATAATCATAGATCGTAGATGTCTATACCTGCAGGTGGGGTTACAATCACCAGCTAAGCACCGAATTCACCTAACGGCAGCATCTCCTTCGCAGGCGCGCCGAACGTACGTTCCAAGTTTTAGATCTTTTAGTGAAAATTGTGAATTTCTAAAGCTTCAAAATCTATATCCCTAAACTATAAATCCTCTGCATGGTACCATTCCGGACGCAGAAATTGACTACCCC
The DNA here is from genome assembly GCA_030248225.1 of Trileptium ribeirensis. NCBI lineage: Eukaryota > Metazoa > Nematoda > Enoplea > Enoplida > Thoracostomopsidae > Trileptium > Trileptium ribeirensis. The sequence continues at coordinate 4,885 of JASANE010012974.1, forward strand.
TTCCTCCCCAAAACCAACAGATCTTGGACACCTATGGTATATAAGTTACATATTTATAAATTTGTGGCAGTCGTTCGACAAGTTGTTTAATTTACAATTCTATTATTCCAACTGTTTTATATAATTTGTCAAGTTTTCGTTAAAGGGCAGACAAAAAATTATTTATTAAAACTATAAATTAAAATTCATTTTTGTTTCATTTTCATAATAACATAGTAGTAAAAGAGATGTTGTTTACTGCTTACTGAATAAAAATCTTCACGGCTAGCTAATCCTGTGGCTTGCTAGATGACTTACTGGTAGCTAGGCTACGTTGAAGGATGCGAGAAAGTTTGTTAACCTAACCAGAGCTCGCAAGTTCGAGGTCTGAGGAACCAGCGGAAGCAGCCAAGGTGTGGGGAGAGCGAAAGCGATCTGCCTTTGGCCTCTTAAGGGTTTAGTTGATCGGCGATTAGGGGGAGGCGGTGCGACGCCTTAGGGAAGGCAATTCAGAGCACCTGTTAGGTGTCTAACGCCTCATTTTGTAACCTCCAAGCTATTCCCCGTCTATGACCATTTATGGATTAAATGGTTTGGTAATTAAAAATTATTAGACGTATTACACCCATATTATAAGTGAGAAAGAGCCAGATATGTGAAGCTCTGGCTGTATACCCGGCTCTACTTCCTGAACCACACAAATCTCGTTTCAACTATAGATATTAATAAAAGTGCACGAAATAGAGAGCATATATATGCACACCTCCAAATGAACAATATATTGTTACTTTTAAAAATTTTAAGAGCCAAGCCAAATTAGTATCGGCGGTTCTTGCTTTGGAAATTATTGTGCTTTACGTCATTTGTTATATGCAATTGATCCATGCTTTATAAAAGATCTTTTAAGATACTACCTCACCTTTTGCAGATGCACTAGGCTCCGCTCTAACAGTACAGACCGTGGCATACATGCTCAAGGTCCGAGCTCCCAGGGGCACTGCAGGGTCCTCGGGGGGTTGGAAGGGGATGCCGGGTTCCGCGCCTCCAGGGGTTGAATTGGGGTCACCTTTCTTAGGGGTAGCCGGGTGCTCGGGGGTAACCTCCTACCCGCCTCCCTGTGCGCATGTATGGATCTTGACCTCTGGCTCCAATCTGGTTCTCCAGGCGTCATTGGAGGCTCGGTTCGGAGGTGAGGGAAGGCGGTCGAGGCATTTGTACTCTTACGGGGTCAGCTGGCTGGCGGAAGGTTTTGGATGTGCGGTGCCTTAACGAGAGGACAGGTGGTTGGAGCACCTTGTTCGGGGTCCACCCCCTCGGGTGAGGGGTAACACATTACCTTCGTTTCATCTATGAGCATGTATATTATAATGAAAATATATTTTTGCTTTTAAAGCTTTTAAGAAACAAGCCGATTTAATATCGGTGGTTCACGCTTTTGGAAATTATTGTGCTATACATCACTTCTTAGAATAATGTTTGTAGCTTTATAACAGAGCATTTCTACTACCCCAGATTTTGCAAATGCACTAACCGTGGCACTCACAGTACAGACCTTGACATACTTGCTCAAGGGCCGAGAGGGGTAGCCGGTTCTCGAGGGGTGTAAGGCCTTCGGCCTTCCAGGGGATCAAGGTGGTCGGCGTTAGGAGGAGGGGAGTGGGAGCGCCGCCTGCGACGCCGCGAACAGTACATACCTATGTGTTTGACGCCTCCAAGTTGGGTTTGGATCACCCTTCTCAGGGGCGTAGCCCGGCCTTCGTAGATAAACCTCTGCCCCCTCCCTATGAGCATGTATGGATCTGGAGCTCTGGCTCGACTCCGGTTCTTCAGACATTATGGAGACTCAGTTCGGAGGGGGAGGTAGGGCGTTCGGGGGTATTTCACCCGTTAGGGGGTTCAGCCAGTCGGGGGAGTGGGGCGCCGTGCCTTGTAAGTTACGGGAGGGAAGTTTGAGCTCTTTGTCAGGGGGTCCAACGACTCGGGGGAGTAAGAAGTATTCCCTATGTCCTTCCATGCCAACGTAGGCATATCGTGATGAGAACCATGTTGCTTTTAAAACTTTTACGCCAAACCGATTTATAAATTCGGCGTGTCTTGCTTTTAGAAACTATACATCACTTGTTATAACTGTGTTTAATGAAAAACAGCGTTTAAGAGAGGACCTCACATTTTGCAGATGCATTAGGCTCTTCTTTCACAGTACATATCCTGACATACATGCTCAAGTTCCGAGGTTCCAAGAGAGTAGCCGGGTCCATGGGGGCTGTGAGGCCTTTGGCCTCCCTGTCCGGGCAGTGGGACGAAATGCGCTGCCATCGGCGCCGCAAACAGTATATACTTAAAGGCTCGGCGCCTCCAGGGGGAGTTGGGTGACCTTTCTCGGGGGGGGGGTGTAGCGGGGCCCTCGTAGTTAACCTCTTACGCCCTTCCTATGAGCATGTATGGATATTGAGCTCTGGCTCCGCGCTTCTTCAGACATCATGCGTGGCTCTGGTCGGTTCTGCTCTAGAGTGAAGCCTAAAGCCCAAATTCTCTGCTGTATTATATGTTGTGTTTATGACCTGATATCAATGCTATGGTTGTCTACTTTATGTGACCAAAACTTTATAATTTTTTCTCCATAGTTTAACCCTGATCCTGAAGGGTATCTTCTGACCTTGTAAACGGAATAATACAAGGTAACAATAAACATGTAACATGTAACATGTAAAATTCATATGTTAATTCTTGTAAAATTTTGGGACAAGGTTTCAGCGACAAGTTATTGTTCTTACGGTTTTCGTAGAACTTTTTAGTGCAAATGCCACTGTGACACAAGATATTTTAAAACTCTAACCGTTATAATAGTCACAAAACATATGCCAAGTACCAAGCAGGGAATAACCGGAACCGAAATTTACCGGAACCGGAACCGTCCATTTAAACCGGATCCGGAACCGGAACCTGGTCTTGGAAATTTATATATAGTAAAACAGATGATGGATGAAATGAAGGTATAGAGGATTTAAAATGCATTAAAAATAACTTTTACATTAAACTTAATGTATTGCGATGGTATTATTGCCTTTCTGAAACTTTAAAGGGACTGAGGAAACTAATAATGTTTATTTATCGATCAAATATGTCGGTTTTTGGACATTCAGAGCAAAAAATGTCTTCCACTATACACCATTGCGTATACTGCGTCAAATCGAATGTGCTTACAAAGCTTGGAGCGTAGAATACACACGTTCGCTCTGTCTCCAGTCGCCTCCCTTTACTACACATACGTTTGCTGCATGTTCTTCTGTAGGAAACTTAAAATTATTGGTTTATATGATTCTAAGAGAAAATAATAGATAGAAGGTAATTTTCTGATCATTGGTCAGAGACACTGTTTAGGCTAGCGTTGGACAAACAGTGCCAGTCAGTTAGATCGTAATGATGATAACTTTCTAATCATAATGCTATAAATGAGACACAATGTGATGCTGCTCGCAAGGTTTCAATAAATACAGTTCATTGTCAAGAAAGCAGTTTCCAGCTGCGTTGCAGATAACGTTAGTTTACTTCAATTTATGCTGATTTACCAAGTTTACAAGCGCACTGACGGGTTCTTGATGCAATTTATGTTAGCCAAGCATACCCTAAGTACTTTTGCGTAAGCCATACTCTGTTACCGAGTTGGACCGGTTTAATTCAAACGTATCCCACATACTTCTGGATGTGTAAAATAGCTGCTACAAGCATCGACCTGGTTTTGATTTAACAAACTCCTGCAGGTTATTATGAAAAATTCCTGCTCAAATTATGTGCCCTACTTACAGCAATACGTTATATGTTGTAGTCTTGCTTTTCGTTCAGTTACGTATTGCTACGAAAAGACGAAACAACAAAGTATATATACTCAAAGTATTTTATGCCTCATTATTTTCAACTCTGTATCGCATTCTCAAACCAACAAGTCTCGTTGGAAACAATAAGACAACAAAATGAATATTTTGTCAAACGCGCTCAGCCAAAAACACAGAAGCTTTTGTGAGATTCAGAGACGGCCGGGATATGAGTTTGGAGTTCTTTGGGAAAAAAGCAGCTCGACAACTCACTTGAACGTTACACTGTCGACTGACGCAATCGATATTCGATCCCGTTTGTTCTTGTCGGCATTGCCATTGTCCGCTGAACATGTTAATGAAGCGTCGGCTGCTTGCAGAAGAACCATGCTTCTCGTGTTCGTTATGGATACATGTAAAAGATTAAGCTCAAAAAAAGGAGAAGCGCTCGCTAACCGAGATATCGCACAGCCACTAAAAAACTTTTTTGCTTCTCCGACATCCCTATACAGTTGCTAACAATGCCACTGGACTCTGATTCGATGAAAATTTGGTAGGGCAATGAACTACCGGACCCCTTGGTTTCCAAAAATTTTCTACTTACAGTGTTGTTTCGGGAAAAACACTAAAATAGCTAATATATGGTGCCAAAACGTTCCTGCATAAAAGCGATAAATAGGATTTAAATTGTGCAACTAGTTTTGTATTTGCCATCATTCCGATTTCGATTCCATCACTTCATGTATGAATTATCACAAAACTAAAGCAAATGCCTACTGATCGGTATCAAAACATAGGAAGTACCACCAACATTTTATGGAAGAACTTTAGCCATGACACTAAAAATCAAACCGAACGAAATTCTGTTGTGTTAAGAACTCTCCCAATCAACGGAAATAAAAATTTCCAAGCAAAAATATTGAAATCTTTCTTAAAAATCACCAATGAGTGTTAAACACAGCAACTATAATAATGTACATACACAACCGGTCAATTCCACGTAGGCTACCTCTATTCGGGTAGCTATGTAGCCCAATTCAATAATTAACTGTTGGGGCTGGTGCCTTTTTCACCACCAAAATTTTTCTTTTTCTTTTCAATAAAGGCCGCCCCACGCCGCCCTGGTACTCCCTGTCGTCCTGGGCATGGTATACATTGCGTAATATAATGTGTATATATGTATATATTATATATATCATATAACCCTAGCTAAGTAATTTAATTTAATAAATATACTAAAATATAATATTACTTATTTATAAAATCCTCCTAAATATCCCTACCCTTCCCCAACCTAAATTAGTTATCCCCAAATCACCCAAAACACTTTTTTCCTCCTCCCTACCCTTTTTCTTATAATATATACCTCACCCACCCTTTTCTTCTATCCAAAACCAAAATCCTACCCAAAATCCATTTTCTCCAATTTCCCATTTTTTAATTAAAATTCAAACTACTCTCCCTCTCCTAATACTTAACCAAAACCCTCCAAAATTCAATATCCTTTTCCCCACTACTAACTCCACGCCATATTTAACCTACACCCTTCCGTTTTTCTATTTTTCTATAAAATTTCCTTTTTCTAACTTTCACTTTTTCCCCATTTTTTTCTATTTTTCAAATATCTCCTATTTCCCCAAAACCTTACCAACGACTCCCAAATTTTAATATCCTATACCCCTTATCCCCATTCATATTATAACTACCTCATCCCTTTCTCTTCCTTTTTTATTTCCTTTAAATTTCTATTTTCCAAATTTCCCATTTTTCTCAAATTTTTACATTTTTTAAACATCTACCATTCCTTTAAAACTTAACTCACCTTTACCAAATTACCAATAACTTCAAAAACCCATATCACAAACATTAACGTAACAAAATTCTACCACATTTCAATTCTTAACTACATCGCCCAAAACACACAAAAAACACTACTTATATTACCGATCACTGATACACATTGATTAAGAAAGTCCCATGACATGTTTAAAACCACCAGAATGTTTCTATTGAAAATAAATTTATTTATTAATTATTTATAATAATGATATTAGTAGGTTTAAAATAATTGGGGTTGGGAAGGGGTAGTAGTATGGTGGATGGAGGGGGAATTGAAAGGTGAAATTTTAGTATGCTGAAGGGGTGGTATAGGAGTATTTGTTTTGGGAATTTGGTAAAGGTGGGTTAAGTTTTAGTGGAGTGGTAAAGGTTTGAAAAATGGGAAAAAATGGAAATTTTGGAAGATAGAAATTTAAAGGAAATAAAAAGGAGGAGAAAGGGGTGGGGTAGATATAAGATGAATGGGGATAAGGGGTAAAGGATATTAAAATTTGGGATGGGTTGGTGGGATTTTGGTGTAATAGGAGATATTTGAAAGATGAAAAAATGAAGAAAAAGCGAAAATTTAGAAAAAGGAAACTTTATAGAAAAATAGAAAAAGGGAAGGGTGTAGGTTATATATGGGGTGGGGTTATATATAGAGGGAAAAGGGTATTGAATTTTGGAGGGTTTTGGTTACGTATTGTTAGAGGGACGGTAGTTTTAATTTTAGCTGAAAAAAGGGAAAAAGGATAAAAATGGATTTTGGGTAAAAGAAAATTGTGGGTGAGGTTTATATTATAAGAAAAAGAGTAGGGAGGAGGAAAACGTGTGTTTTGGGGCATTTGTGGATATTTAATTTAGGTTGGGGAAGGGTAGGGTTATTTAGGGGGATTTTATAAATAAGTAATAATAAGTATTATTATAATTAATTTATTTTAGTTAGTAAATTACATAGCTAGGGTTATAGGATATATATAATATATACATATACATACGTTATATCACGCAATATATACCATGCCCAGGACAGACCAGGGCGGCGTGGGGCGGCCTTTATTGAAAACAGAAAGAAAAATTTTGGTGGTGAAAAAGGCACCAGCCCCAACAGTTAATTATTGAATTGGGCTACATAGCTACCCGATGGAGGTAGCCTACGTGGAATTGACCGGTTGTGTATGTACATTATTATAGTTGCTGTGTTTAACACTCATTGGTGATTTTTAAGAAAGATTTCAATATTTTTGCTTGGAAATTTTTATTTCCGTTGATTGGGAGAGTTCTTAACACAACAAAATTCGTTCGGTTTGATTTTTAGTGTCATGGCTAAAGTTCTTCCATAAAATGTTGGTGGACCTCATATTTTTGATGCGATCAGTAGGCATTTGCTTCAGTTTTGTGATAATTCATACATAGAAATGATGGAATCGAAATCGGAATGATGGCAAATACAAAACTAGTTGCACAATTAAATCCTATTTATCGCTTTTATGCAGGAACGTTTTGGCACCATATATTAGCTATTTTAGTGTTTTTCCCGAAACAACACTGTAAGTAGAAAATTTTTGGAAACCAAGGGGTCCGGTAGTTCATTGCCCTACCAAATTTTCATCGAATCAGAGTCCAGTGGCATTGTTAGCAACTGTATAGGGATGTTGGAGAAGCAAAAAAGTTTTTTAGTGGCTGTGCGATATCTCGGTTAGCGAGCGCTTCTCCTTTTTTCTAGCTTAATCTTTTACATGTATCCATAACGAACACGAAGCATCGTTCTTCTGCAAGCAGCCGACGCTTCATTAACATGTTCAGCGGACAATGGCAATGCCGACAGACAAACGGGATCAAATCAGATTGGTAATCAACAGTGTAACGTTCAAGTGAGTTGTCGAGCTGCTTTTCCCCAAAGAACTCCAAACTCATATCCCGGCCGTCTCTGAATCTCACAAAAGCTTCTGTGTTTTTGGCTGAGGCGCGTTTGACAAATATTTATTTTGTTTTTTATACATAAAGAACCCAAGC
>JASANE010012975.1:0-66614 GCA_030248225.1 Trileptium ribeirensis
CCACATTTTCGCATTTGGTATTCGCATTTTTCTAAAATTTTCGCTCTGCGAAGTATGAATTGTGAAATATTTAAGTAAAATTTTACGTCCTAATATCGGACATAGGTCCGGGATTCTGGTCTTGTTTTGCAAATCGACGATCTTGGTCCGACCAGCTTGAAATTTTTAACCCTCAACCGAATCCCATATATCTCATACAAACCTACAGCGTAATTTCATCATTTCGATGAATTCGTATTGTATTGCGCAACCTTGGAAATTATTTTTACAGTTACATATTTGAAGAACTTGTTATTTTGCTGCGAAACTAAGAAATATCAATTATAGAATAATATTTTCTCTTAACAAAACTTGTAGTTCCTTTCCCTTTGTTTTATGTCATCTCAAACCAAGATCGAATAAAATTATCTCTGTGTCAAAGTCAATGAGGATATAGTCATGTAGGTATTTGCGAAAATTATTAGTTTATATATGCCTGATGAAAATTATATTTAACATTGTAGTCGATTTCGGAAACAGAAAATTCGGAACTAGTTTTAAATTTATTTGTAAATGATCTTTAATAAAATTTGCTGGATACAAAGTCGGCGTATACAACGCCAGCGAGTTGGTTTGACATATAATGTGCTCGAAAATTTGAACACCGAATCGTATATAAATGACAATTTGCACAATGACTATTATATGACAGCTAATTCATAACTTGCAATAAGCCTGAATATTCGATTGGACGTATCAGTTAAAGGGAAACGTTAAGCCATGATAAGTTTGGCCAAAGTAATCTGAGAAACAAGAGCGCAAACGCGAAATAATTCATGGGGCGGTACATAGTACGTTTAGCACCTTTGTACGCTTATGTACATGCCGGTTACTATGAATTTACATATATGTACATACATGCATGACCAACTAGCTAGATTTCTTGGGGATCGAGCTACGTATGCGACCCCCACGCATCTATCGCTGTATACAGAATTAAACAATATGGCCAATTTTTGTGGAGGACGCAGACATATTTTAATGGTGCATTCATGAATTGCCAAATTACCATTGTCGATTTACCGTATATATCCCGAGCCGTTTTTTGATTTGGGGCCTGGTTCCGGGGTCAGGAGTCAAAATGTGAGTTTTTTGCTCCATTTTAGAACCCTTCACGGAAGCAGTGTTATTTTATCTTAAGTTTCGATTTTTTCTCTGGTTGGTTTTATTTAAAAGTAAAATAATAAATGCCTATGCCACTTTTTTGTTTTTGGATTAAGGCTCCGCTTCTGGATTTATGTGGCCTGTTGCCCGAATGGTTCTTCAATCCAAAATTACAAAATTTGTTCTGACGTCCTGGGCGGCTGAAAAGTTTCAGTTGGGGTTTTCGGGCATGGGAAACTCATTGCCGGTGTAGATTTTGCTCTGTAACCCATGGGTACGGGGGTATGGCGCTCCCAATGTTCGAGGTTAGAGAGCAAAATAAAGGCTTTTAGCTCATTTTAGTACCCGTCACGGAAGCAAGGTTATTTTTATCTTAACTTTTGAATTTTTTCTCTGCTTGGTTTCATTTCACAGTAAAATGATAAACGCGATGCTTCTTTTTTGTTTTTCGATTAAGGCTCCTGTCCATGGGTTTTGAGGTATGGCACCCCCGTGGTTCCTCGACCGAAAATTCCTAATTTTGCTGTTACGTCCTGGGAGGCTGATAGCTTGCACTTGGGGATTTTGGGTAATGAGAAACTTATTGCCGGTGTCAGTTTTGAATTAACTTGTGCGGTATTGTGTGATATCCACATATAGCATATCGACGTATCGTATCCAGAGCTCAGTGACTGTGCACGCAAAAGGCGTAGGTGTACCTGTGCTTCGCTACGTTTCTGCAATCTCGATAGGGTTACTAGTACATAATGGAATGTTGTTAGCTATACAATATTCACGCACGTGGACTAAAATTTCGCGTAAAAACGTGTACGATAACAAACCTGGCGTTCGTTTTTCTCAGTTATTACACTGGCGTGCAGCTGCTACAGTTTCTGTTACAGCTGTAGTGCAAAGATGATATTCCTCGTTACACCATCGTGCACCAAGCTTTGTTGTCGTTACACTCAGCGCGCATCTTTAAATATTGTTGTTACGAGCAGCGTAATGTCAACCGCTATAGTCGCTACAAGCGTCGTTCAAAAATGTCATCTGTTGTACGAAGCTTGTAGCGACTGCTACGATCATCATTACAATTTAACGACAACTGTAGTGTAATGAGCATCGTGGTTCTTGCGTAACCGTGTGCAGTGAGTGCACGCATCTTAATGTGAACCACGCATTAGCCCCAACCTGGTTTCGGTTCCGCAACTTATCTCATTGCAAAATCACTTGCTCCATCTCAAATCTAAGTTAAATCAAACAGAGTGGTTTTAATTTTGCGCCTTAAATCGAAGAACAGACCCGTGCATAAATAAAAGCAAATTTGACGTGTAGTGTTTGCAAATAGCTAGTAGCTATTCATATAGCTATTCGCGGCAGATTCTGTTACTGTAGGCTTGAAATTTTAAGCAATAAACAGCGCGCCATATGCAAAAGAACACGGTGACAGATAAGTACGACTTTGCCATGTGCACAAATAGTTACATTTTCACGCAATATAGGACTTTCGAACGTAATAACGGATTATGAATCCAAGCCAAGATCACGAATCCTTCCATCCCTCCGGGGTCGGCAAATTGAGTAGCACACGTGTGAAAATGACCGAATCCGGGGACGCCACCGCTTACCCCACTAGCCCATGTACGGGCCGAACAGTTGAGCACAAGCAGAGCGGCCCCGCAACGGTTTGTACAGCGGGAATTTTGATTTTCACGCTATATATTGCCATGACATGCAACACATAGACATTATTTATATCAAAATGTGCACGAAAATTGTATAAAATAATAAGCCCAGTTACCCAGTTACTATAGATGTACAACAGTCGTACTATTTCATTTGTATATATTTCTGAGCTAATGTGTCACTATGAAATGAAACAAGTCTAAGGCAAAACCCATATAAGAAAATTGTATTACATAAATTACGACATGCGCCAGATATGTAAGATATAACTAGCAGCACAGTGTAATAAACAAAAATGTTTACAACAATTATGAAATTCAAACTGGGACTTCAAAAATTTTCCACCTAATTCAAAATATAAATCAAAACTAGGACGTGTTTCACAACGTAGTTAAGGGAAGTCGCGAAAAATAATCACGAATTTTGTGTCGTTTGCGACGCTGCCAAAACAAACCAAGTTTCTGTGGTTTCATCACGCGTTTACATTCAAAATTTCATTTAACGTTTATTTTCATTATTAGAAATTCATTCAAACACGTAATTTTCCAAAGTTTCAGCCATCTACTACCTCTTTAAGCTGTACCCTGTAACACCAGGCTTGGCTCTACAAAACAGCCTTGGAACAACAAAAAGAATATGCCGAATATATCTGAGCATCTACTACCTCTTTAAGCTGTACCCTGCAACGCCAGGCTTGGCTCTACAAAACAGCCTTGAAACAACAAAAAGAATATGCCGAATATATCTGAGCACCATCCGACGCCTATACTGGAATCTACCTGACCTCCAAGATCTATGTGTCAGCCTGTCGCGCGAGATTAAACTCCGCCACAAGGTCTGATCTTTAGCCTTCCTTATCAGTTCGCTAAAGGGTTCGACCGCCATTGTTTGAGCGGTATATCGACGCAAACCGGATGTGGATCACGCAGCGCTGTCCGCTTTCACAACGCAAAAGATCTTTCTCGCGACCACTGATTAGGAGAATGAGCCAAAAGGATTCGCCTAGGCAGTCGCTCACTAGGAATGCGTAGTATTTGGCCCAGCCGCTGAGGCCATAACTTACGCAGAGCACATACAACAGGATTCATGTGATCGGTGCTCGTTCTCATATCAGCGTTTGAGATGCGGGCAAGCCTTGGTATGCCCTATATACTACGCATGCAAGTTTTTGAAGGTGTTAAGTGCCTGTACTTAAATCGATTTGAATAACCAAATTTCGCATGCATACAGCAAGACTGGTCTGATTGTGCTGCCGTACACCTGCATCTTCCTCGCTATACTGATGCATCCATTCGGCCACAGTTGTTTTCTCAGCCCGCATAAAATAACTCGAGTTTTGTCTATAGGATTTTGTATTTCAACGCAGGAGTGGCCGTATGCCTGCCTAAGTAACAAAAACTTCTGACCAACTCCAACCGATCGCCATTACAGCTGATCAAAGGCTCATTGCTGCTGCAACAAGTCATAACCTTCGCCTTGTTTGAGTTGACAAACAGGCCGACGTTCGCTGCTACTGCATTAAGCCGGCCTAATATGCGCTGAATGTTCCACATATTCTCAGACAAAAGCACACCTCGTATGCGTAATCCAAGCCCGCAATTGCCTTTTCGGCGGATGAGTACACACGGTAAGTCTGGTGGTATGAGAGTGCGTGGGAGAACATCCAGTTGATGGTGTAGTTGAACAAAACTAGTGACCAGATATAACATTGCTGAACTCCGGATTTTTCCAGGAAGATGTCGCTATAATCGTTACAAACGCGGACCTTGGAAAATGTAGCGTACGTCGATTTGTCAGAATCAAGCAACGTAGTGCGTTAGCTTTCCGTGGCCATGATGTGAACACAGATATTCGACCGACGGAGTGGATTGCCGCTTTGAAGTCAACAAAAGCGACAAGCATTGGTCTCCAAGATTCAGGGCGCGCCAGGTTCATTTTCAGATTGGAAATATGGTCAAAGCAGCTCCGACCCTAGCGAACGCCAGCCTGGTTCTCTCTGGTCTTCATCTCCTGATGGGTCTTGATGCTGTCAGCAATAGTCGCCACCAGTATCTTTAGACAGATTGGCAGCAGCGAGATGCCTCTGTACTAACTGCAAACTAAAAGATCAATTTTCTTCAGAAATGTCTGAGAATACATATTTGCCGCTCGACAGGAATTCCTCCGCGTTGCCAGATCTGATGGAACAGTTTGAGCACGCGATTGGCTAGGACAAAACCGGGGTTTAAAAGAATTCTAACGCGATCAGATCAGCTAATGGCGCGTTTGTTAGCTTTAAGTCCTGTGACTGCTCGAGATACTTTTTCAGAGTAGGGGTCTGTTAAAGTTCGCCAGCACCGTAGAAACCAACAAATTCCAGATTGTCGAGTAAAATCCCTGTGCGGGAGAGGATTTGTTTAGTAGCTGGCGAATGTGTTCACGCCAACCTAACCTGCTGCGCACTGCCCACATCGCTGATGATTTTGTCGCCTAAGTCACGGATCGTATCACTAGCAGTAATAGCTCCCACAACCCTCCGCACGATTTTGAGCAGGGCCTTGTGATTATCTTCGCGGTTGCACGATTCATGTCTTCCGCTGTAGCTAGCCGTTCACCATCTACGTCTGTTTTGAGGCCTTGAGCTAAGCACTTCTTCATGATCGGGTGAGTCGTAGTCTAGCTTAGTGGCACTTTAGATCGCTCAGTAGCTGTCGCCAGTGACGCATTGAAAATTCATGCACTTTCTTGGCCTGTCGTCGGCGTGGAGCCCTCGCATATTGCTGCATGAGCGAGCAGTGAATAATTTCCCAGATAGACTCTATGTGCTCTTCACCGCCAAGAGAGGCCCTGGATACCATGGCATAGCGATATCTAGAAAGCACTGCACACGTCAGCATCTTTGTAATCCGGCCTCCACAGTTTCTCTGCGCCAACTACTTTACCAAAACGGGTCGACGGTTGGATGCACAATTGCAATAGTAATGTCAACGGAGTCCAGTAGATTACCACCGTATGAGCGGCAGCATTTCACGAAAAACTTCAATCTATGATCATTCATATATTATGTGATCTAGTTGAAGCCATTTCCCACTAGGGCTCCGCTACGTTGCAAGATATTTATGCTGCCAATGCTTAACATTTGTTTGAAAGCGAGATGTACTCTGCAGTTCAGAGCAGTTTCTGTTAAGCTTAAGGTTTTCTTTGATCATCCGGCTTAAGCTGTTTCCTTTGCCATCTGGAGTCCAGTTGAGAATTGAAATCGCCAGCTAAGATCACCTTAAAACGACTTCACTGCGCGCAGACTGTAAAGCAAGGAATCTGGGAATGCGCTGGACCAAGACCGATTCAAGTCCATACACTTAAACTCTATACTGAAATAAAAAACTATATATATATATTGCAACCTACAAGCCTATTACGCCCTGTTGGATACATAAAAATTCCATAATTTCGCATATAGCTATTGTCATGTGTGTCATGAAAAATAATACAGCCTAACCTGCACAGTCATGTACATAATATGTGCTATTATATATACTAGCCAGCAGTGTAATATATACTAGCAGCTTTTTCACCAGTATTGAAATTTCCGCTGTTCAACTCATAAATGATTACTATGAATACGATGCTCATGCTCACAAAGCCTTCCAAATATCACAAAAATCCGTACAATATTCGCGACTAATGATGCAACAACTATTATTATAATTGAAAAAATATCATTTGTCAATACAGATTTGATACAATATTTGAAATAAATACCAGCTACATAAATAAAAACAAAATTATAACATCGACAATGACCATCTATTATTATAATTATTAACAAAAAGGAATGAACGACTCAATCAAGGAATGAATAGTAGGAACAAAAAATATCATAATACTGAATGGTGGAATGAACCGCAGTATAGCAGAAAGAAACTGAATTTGTGTGAAAACACGTTTCATTATAATTACAGACACACAGAAAATATCAAGGAAAACGTTCTAGCTCTTGGCGTTCACTTCATATTCTATTTACTATCATTACACTTGATATACATGCAAAGACAGGCGCTCGTCAATGCAACGCACGGAGCACTTTGTGTTAGTCCATATGCGTCCATACCGCGATAGCCGGAGCAGAGCGGAATTATTATGAGTAGAATTACAGTTTTAAGGAAAACATAGGATAAATGGGATAATGTGTAAAGTAAACTAATGATAATAAGCAGCAAATTGCACCAGGTAAAAATGATTGTGTTATAGTAAATACACGTTAGTAAACTTTGTATACACCGTTATTTTCTTTGATTTAAAATTACAGGCTGAAACGTGCAAAGATAAACTTTCTATTCTACACCAGGTAATAGAAGGCTGCGGGCCGCAAACAGTAACTTCATGAAGAACCATTGCAATTTGCGTACATCTGCATGTTCCGATTTCGCATTTTTTGCGCGCTCATCAAATCACACGACCAATCAAATAGCAATGTAAATCTTCTGTATGATGTCAAAGTGTGCAAACAAGAAGCACAATGCAGTGGTTACGCCGCAAATAAACGAGATCAACAACTTGTCATGGTAATTCCATTATAATATTGATCGCGAACAGCTTCGTACAGACGCGCGGCTCGTGAAAACATAAAGGCGATTTTTTCAAAAATATAAAAAAATTAAGAATTAATACATATATGCGAAACGCACAAAAATCAATAACAATACTTGCCCGCATTTATGTAAAAAGCCAAATATTGCTCAAAAACGCAGTTCATTCTCAAGTCAACCAATAGTATACAATGTATCTTGCTGATTCAGAACAAAAGAACCCACGGAATTCATAGGTATATAAACACAGCATTACGTGCAAAATGGTACACATAGACAGTGACGGCTGACCAAAACCCTGCTAATATCACCACGGTTACAATCCTTATCTAAAAACCCGTAACGATAATAGTAGTAATAAAAATTTGTTATAAATAAATGAAACCGTGGAATATTTAAAATATTATTCATTCCCTGATTTACATAAACCCGCACCCGCACACATATACTGTTGCTAAATTTAAACCATAACACAAGTTATTATTATTATTATTTGCAAGAGTGGATAAGATGAATAGTATGACACTTCCCAATATTAGTACTACAACCCCGTCACAGGTGTTTTAGCCTTGCACTACACTTTGTGATCACACATATTGATTACTCAGTTTTGTAAGGTATGCCGAGCCCGTGCAGTTTTGTAGGAGGGATTCGAGTGAATCGATGCTTTTCTTCAATCGATGGAAGCCCCGCACAAAATCAGGAGAAAATCGAACTCCACAAAAATGGGGTTCGATACACAACCACAAAACTAGGTTGCTACTGCAATCCGAGAAGGGTATCAAAGACACAAGAAACATTCGTCCCCGCGCATTTTTTGTTCACTCAAAAAATTCTACGCCACTAGAAAAAAGCTTTTTAAAATACGCGATCATAAGTTTTGTTTTCGAAATTTTCACGAAAGGACAACCTTTTCGGGTCCACCTCATTGAGCGGAGCGAGGCGAAGCCGAGTGAAGCGTTTTTATTTTCTGTCTGGGAGCAAAAAAGTCAATGTCCGTTCGTTCGTTCGTCTTTCATGGATCTCAAGAACCACTAAACCGATTTAAAAAAATTTTTTTTGTTTGAAAGCCTATCATGTCAGAGTGTGCACCTGATATTTGGGATTAAAAAAATTTGAGTGGTTAATTAGTAATTAGCTAATTAGTTAAGCTTATGCAGCTAAAATATAGAATTTTGCAATATTTGTGTTATTTATTGAAATAGAATCGTTTCGATCAAACCATTATAGGGTTTTTTGGGTCGAAGAATTCAAATATAATATTTTTACCAATGATAAAGCCCTATGCAATGTAGTTATTTGAAGAACATAAAGTTGAGTACATTCGTAATGCCACAGCCCAAGCTCCGTTCACAAAAATGTAGTTCCACTACCGACTAGTAGATTTCAAGTATTACCAGGCCATGTACAACCAGTAAGTTAGCACAGAATGAACAGATTCATAAGCACCGTTTATGCATCATCATTTCAAAATAATGCCATACTTAACCTTCACTTGAGACTACTGACGTTCAATGATATCGATTGCCATATCCGGATTATTCGGATATGAAAAACCACATCCTGAAATTTAAAATTTTTTATTTCAACTTCAAATACTGTTTATACCAAACTACTATTCACTACTAAAACTCTATTTTCATGATGTATTAAATAAACAAAAATGTTTTTTGATCACAAAGATTTTTCTTGTGGTGTTTTGCACGAATATTTGCGGTACAGCCATACACTGAGTCGACGATTAAACCTATTTTAGTGAACAGTCCTATACTAAAACAAGGTTAGCCGAGATAATCGATCTAGAGCGCGATTTTAATTTATGCTTACCCTAAACCATTCAGAATAGTTTGGAATATTTTGGATATTTTCAGAATTTAAATGGGGTGCCAGAGATCCGCCAGAGCAAACTGAAAGCTAGAGATCGGAATTATCCAAATCCACCAACTTGTAAGTTAATGCATGAGTAAACTTAAGGTGACCCCGCCAACCATCCTATTCTGTCATTACCGATATCGAATCGCAAACCCTTGTTATGGAAACAATGCTTAATTTCATTCGGTTTTTCCCTAACCGAAAATTGGCTAAATCAAATTCAAGTGCCAGAAATTAGACCTTGTGTTCGAACAGAATTTTGTAGATTTCAGTCTGCAGAAATTCTGTTCCCTAATGTATTACTATTTACATTTGGATTATACAGTGTTCGCGACCAAATTTAATGCAAAACTGACACCATAATCGAATCAACAAATTTTCGTTCTCAAACATTTGGGTAATTTTACTCCAATTTTCGCGAACGCAAAATGGTTAGATTTCGATGGCGAGCGCTGTGTCGAACAGTTTTACGCCGATTCTCAATTGACCAAAAAGCGCACCGTAACAAATTTTATCCACAAATACAAAATAGAATGGTTGCCGGGATGATTTTAAGTTTATTCGCGCATAAATGTAGATTGCCGGGAGCTATTCGTCGAGTAACAAGCGGAATACAAAAAGGCAGAAAATGTAGTTTTTTTATTAAAAAGCTTTCTAAAACTTGTAGTATTATATACAAATGCATAAAAAATTTTCTTATTTCCTTCAGACCCGCAGTAAAAAGTTATTTTCGATAAATACAACAAAACACCTGAAACAAACGAAGCCCTGAAACTCAGCGTGAAATTTCGAATCTAAAAACTCTTCCTCTTTTAACACGCCAAATTACAACTATGGAAAGACAAATTAGCTCGCCTCACGACGCGAAAAATCATTATTATCCTCATAGGCAACAACAATGCGTGTAGTAGAATACGATATTTTGAACGTGATTCGAAAAGGTACGTCCACTAACAGACAGTCCAGCGCATTGTTCCACTAACGATCCCATATATTGATGCGTTCAATTTGTTTCTCCAGTTGATTGTGCACTTCGTCGGGAAGGTCCGTACCGACTTGTTCAGCCAAAAATTGCTTAATCTAAAATATTAATAATGCTGAATGGGAACAGCGGTAACAATAAAATTATTGCAAAATATTTTTATTACATTTTTTGTAAAATAACACAGATTAGCACATAAAGCCATGGATTGTTTTAGCGTTCCAGCTTCGAACTAGTATTGTGGCCTACAGCCACAACGGGGCAAATGATCTTCGGGACAACGAAATATATAGTTAAGAAACTTTCGGTAAAAGAGTAAAATTTAGAAAAATTTTTGTTTTTGAGAATGCTGAAAAATACTATTCGAGCACCTTATCACTATTATAAACGCCCTAACTACAAAGCTGTATCAACAGAAAATTTGCAAATTCCTTCAAACTGAAGAGGGAGTACAAAAATTTTTCACAAATTTTGTAGCCGCTACACACAACACACAAAATTGAAAATTTGTGGGTGCTGCAAAATTCGATGCACCCAATTATTTTATGTGTTCTCACTGTAATACAATAATACACAGTAATTAACCAGTAATTTGAAAATTTGTGGGTGCTAATACATTACATGTACCCAGTAA
Organism: Trileptium ribeirensis; assembly: GCA_030248225.1. Taxonomy (NCBI): domain Eukaryota; kingdom Metazoa; phylum Nematoda; class Enoplea; order Enoplida; family Thoracostomopsidae; genus Trileptium; species Trileptium ribeirensis. The sequence goes on from JASANE010012975.1 coordinate 10,865, forward strand.
TTTTAAAGGAGCATTCAAGCTCCAGTAATATCAATTTTTATGTGAGAAATTTTATATCCCTCCTTTACTTTTAAAGTGGATTATCTATAACTTTACCGAACTATATTATAATATGTACAACCTGTAGGTCAGATTTTAAGGGGTTGAAAGCCATCTGGTATAGTATGACGTCGTGTTGACGTTGTGTCACGTACCATACGATCCATTCCGGTACGATTTGTGCGACTATTGTATACAGTGTTCACATTGCATAAGATCTAAATCCATTCTCGTAGAGCATGCACAAATTTATCATGTCTGAGTAGGACGATGCAGTGTGAAAAATACAATAACATACACACGTTTGAGGTATGTGTAAGGCTTATTCGTATTGGATCGATTCAAGGCGAACAAAACCCGCTCCGGTAGGATCGAACAAATGTAAACACACCTTATAAGGCTGTAAATCTTAGCCTGGTGTGCAACGTCCAACAATTTGATAGGTATATAAGCTCTAAGAATTGATAGTAGTTATAGCAATAGTACTCACCAGAAATGATATGTATATTGCGTAACTTATTTATTTTCAGGTATATATATACACATTCCCTTTCCTAAAAACGAAATCAATAATTACACATTTAGCGCTTAAAAGCCTAACTCGGTATTTACCAACAAGGTAACACCAACGTCGACAAAATCTATCAAGGTGTGTATGTGCTCTGATCAGCCTTGACGGTTCGAAAATAAAATAGTGCAATTATTACAGTATAATCTAGTCTTCGTGTAGCCTTTCAGATACACGATAGTATGAAAGCTATAATCGCATAGCATTTATCGCACCCGTAGCATTCAGGAGACTTTTTCCCCACGCTAAAAACCACTATATTTTAGAGACCTCAAATCCCGGGTATTACAACAAACTAAATGATTCACTGTTACCGTTAGAGCAGACTTTTTAGGGTATCTATTTCCCACTATGGTAACTCACCGTTTTAATGTACAAAATTTAACTATACTCTGACGCTCACTTGACTCATTTCTTGAGACCAAAATTCTTTCGGAACAGATAGTAGATTATGCCAATCTACAGGCGACGACAAGCCTTCGCTATTGATCGATGCTGCTTTTGGCACATTTCCAATTGGTCTAAAACAAAGCCTATGATATCATACAAATATGAAGTTAATCAAAGACAAAAAGGTTTGAGAATAATATTGTTTCAAGTTGAAAAATAATTGAAAACCCGAATAAAACACACATACCGAACCACTGCTGCTATGGTAAAAGTACTGCAGCAGCTCCGGTAAAAATAATTATTACACCTATTCCAAATGTTCCTGAACATGTAAAGGCACGACGCGTTATTGAAACCAACTGAATCCGAATGGATTTTATTTTGTCTTGCTTTTAAAATTATCGCAGCACGCTTGGTGATTTGTATAGCTACACTGCAATTCCAGATAGATATACAAGAAGCAAAACTAAGCTTCCTGATTTAATTTACATTATACAATGCATAACTTTGACCAGAAACGCAGCCAAAGGATACGACCACAGAAGATCGATGTACAAGTATGTGCGCAAGATGTGATTAAGCTGTGCTCCAGCTGGCAAAATTCCGTGCACCTATACTACCCTATTGTACGGAAATCCTGCGCCTCACACACAACACTAACAAAAATATTACGACCCACGTTTTATCATAAATCGTTTCGTCGCCGTCGAGTCGCCGAAAAATCCAGTCCAATACCCGGATATTATCGCCAAATCCAGGCCACAAAAACTTTCCATCGTCACCTTTGCGAAACCAATTGACCTAAAAAAATTAACATTTTTGGATAATATTGTAAAAGCCACAGCGCAAATAAATAGACAATATTGAGTCTCGTAACAGAAAGGCATTTCTTTCTTGAACGATCTTAATTTCCTTAGGAAAAACTATTGTAAATATCGAAACTAGTTTAAATTTGCTAAAATCATTTTGTTAGCGCAGGCTGGAAAAATTAGAATAATTATTTTAAACTTTTCTAACGTCAAAGAGACCAAAAATCAAACACGATAAGTATGGAAATGTTTTCAGATAACTCACAGTGGTTTTAGGGCAATTTCAGGGCCATAATTCCACATGATAAAAACGTTCAAAACTTATTAAAAGCATCCAAACACTTGCACTTACTTATGGTCGATGAGCTCGTTGGACGAATCCTCCAGCTGGGACCATCCCCGATTTGATTATACGTCTCCACTGCGCTCGGTCGTTGGCCATATCGGTAATGATTTGAACTTGGTCGCGATTCCAGTTGGCAGCGCCATATGTTGGTTTGAGATGGTCGAGGTCTTTTGCTGCTGCTTTGTGCCATGTGTTCTTCGGTGCTGAACGAACACATTTCCAGTTTGCTGGCACCGCGCAACGCCAGACTTGGCTGCACAGTCGATTGTGATTCATGCAAGCGACATGTCCCAGCCAACGTAACCTATTTAACCGAATAATGTCGCTGACGGGCGGTTGTTGACACCTTTTTTTTTACTTTCTGTCTTCGCGTATTCTTTCAACAGCTTATCTGACACCTCGTTCTTATGTCGATGTTACGTATTCTGTCTATGCGCGTGATTCCGAGTATTGTTCTGAGACAAGACAATTGAAATACTTCTAGCCTATCCAAGTCACACTTGTTGCAGACCCAAGTGGAGCTTCCATAGAGCAAGGTTGACAGGACGGCTGCATTGTATACTTTGATTTTCGTCGCTGTCGAGATTTCTTTTCTGCACCACAGTTTTTGTTTGAGCAGTCCAAACGTTGATGATGCTTTTCCGATCCGGGTGTTGATATCCTTCGATGCCGCAACCTTTGAACAGTCGATTACAGAGCCCAGATAAGTGAACAAATCCACAACATCTATCCGAGATCCGTTTAGGTGCAAATGTGGTTCTGGATGATGCATGGACATCGCCTTCGTTTTGGATGGTTTGATGGCCAGACCAAGCGCTGCTGCATTGTTTGATATACGGTTAAGTAAATCCTGACAACTTTGTTCATCAGGTTGTAATATAGCTATGTCATCGGCATATTCTAGGTCTGCAAGAGTCACTTCGTTGGAGATGACAACGCCATCAGTTTCTTGGATTGATTTGACCAATAACCAGTCTAGTACAAGGTTGAACAGCATGGGCGACAGTATGCATCCTTGTCTTACACCGCTGCGGACAGAAAACTCCTCGCTTAGGCCATCTGATGATCGAACTCGGCACTTTGCCCCGGCGTACATGTCCGTGAGGATGTCGACCAGAAGCTCTGGGACGCCACATTTGCGCAATATGTTCCACATTGAGCTTCGGTGAACGCTGTCAAAGGCCGCTGCAAAATCGATGAAGCATACGACGGTTGGTTGGCCGTGTCTTAGGCGTTTTTCTAGGATTTGACGGAGTACGAAGATTTGGTCGTTGCATCCGCGGCCGGCTCGGAAGCCACATTGTTGATCACGTAGTCGACGCTCATATACACTACTCAGTCGATGTCGTATGATAGATGTTAGTATCTTGCCGGCAATAGATAGGAGCGAAATGCCCCTGTAGTTGCCGCAGTCGTTGGTTGGACCTTTCTTGTGCAGAGGTATGATAACGCTGTCCTTGAAGTCTTTAGGCACAGCTCGTTCCTGCCACACGAGGTTGAAAAGTGTAGCCAGTTGAGGTACAATCACAGGCTCAGCTGCCTTGATAGCTTCAGCAGGTATGTCACACGTGCCTGGCGATTTTCGACATTTGAGAGCACGTATAGCCCTGCTGATTTCATCATTCGTTGGCGGCGTCACATCTATTGATTCGTCGTTTGATTGTTCCAACTCGAGATCATTGTCTGGAGTGGTTGGGTCTGGCCGGTTTAGCAGCGATTCGAAGTGTTCAGCCCAGCGTTTCAACTTATCTGCTGGTGATTTCACGACGGCTCCAGTTGCGCTAAGCAAGCTTGCAGGCGGTGCTCGGCGCTTTCGTTTGCCGGATATTTCGTGTATGGTGGTGAACAGAGTTCTGCTGTCCCCTCTGTCCGCTGCTGCCTGCATCTCAAAAGCCTTCTCCCCCCAATAATTTTCTTCATCATCGCGCAGTCTTCTTCGGATTTCCCGCATAAGATAATTTCTGCGTCTCCGATTAGAAGTAGACTTTCGTTCGGCAACTAAGGTCAACGTTGCTTCCGATATCCAGCGTGATGTCTTCCTGCGTTCGACTGGGCACCAAGCTTTAGTTGACGAGCTAATAACCTGTTTGATGTTAGACCACGCGTCTTCTACTGTCGTGGGGTCGTTGAGTGCTTCAAAGCGATTTGCCAGTTCACAGCGATATCCATCTCTGACGTGGAGGGCACGAAAAGCATTTAGATCCACTGGTGGGGGACGCCTTGTTGATCGAACTACCTTAAGGTGCAATTTCATCGATGCCACAACCAGTTTGTGGTCCGAAAGAACGTCAGCTCGTTGTGCAACCTTGACGTTTTCGATGATCGATCGGTTACGTTTATCCACCAATAAATGATCAAGTTGTTTACGTGTGCGCCCGTCGTTTGAGTAGAATGTCGCTCGTTGATGTGCTTTGTGACAGAACCAGCTGTTTGCCGCTATTAGGTTGTTAGTCGACGCAAAGATTATCATTCTAGTCCCATTATCGTTAATACTGCCAAACCCATTGTTTCCGAGACATCCACTCCATGCTGAATTATCGTTACCGGTCTCGACGTTGAAATCACCAACGACTATGCGTACATGACTAGGCGGAATCATGTCAAGCGTTTGTTGTAGAGAAGTGTAGTAGTTATCTTTGTCGTTTGGCTGATACATTTCAGTTGGCGCATACACAGCAATTACTGATATAGGTCTAATACCGTTTAGTTCGAGCACCGCCATACGATCCGAAATCGGCATGAAGTTGGCAACTGAGCTTGTATAGCGGTTGTTAATGGCGAAAGCAACGCCGTTATTATGAGTTAGACCACCAGAGTAAAAAAGTTTGTAATTGTTTCTACCGTTCCACGAGGAGAGAAGAGATTCTCCCGAATTGCAGAGCCGTGCTTCTGCTACAACACATAGGTCTATGCCATTTCTGATCAGTTCATCCACGAATAGTTCTTTTGTACCAATTGTATTTAATGTTCGAACATTCCAAAAGCCTAGACGGCAAACCCGTTTAGGGTTAATCAGTTGAGTCGCTTCGTCGGTTACCCCGGACGCGGTAGCATTAGTGGAGTTGCTATGTAGACGTATATTCATATTGGATTGAGCAGCTATGTTTGACGGGGCTCGCCACACCACCAACCCTCCTCCTTTGCCCGGGCTTGGGACCGGCAACTCGGCATCTGCGGAGCAGTGCGTCCTCGAAGGCGGAGTTAATCCAAACACGCTAGCTGTATTGACATTGTTCGGTCTTTTAATTTTAATATAGCGACGCTATATCAAATCAATTGAGATAATGGCAGTGGCCTATCGATTCATGATTGGCTTCCCCATTGACGGGGTACTGCATCAGGATTTCAAAGGCTTCCCCACGTCAACTCCCAGGTATTTTCAGCCCACAACAAATATGATCGTCCTAACAAGAAACCCTTACAATATGACAAAATTCTAAGTAAAATTAAATGCGGACTGACTTTTCGGCACTTAATAACTTTGCAACAAAAAACGGTAATAAGCATTGTAAATGCTTTAAAAGCACAAAAATGCAATTATAGATCCTCTCTCTGTTGATCTAAAGGTACAATATTCCAATCTGGTACGTTAGGCCAAATTCTCCAAAGGTATTTTCAATCCCCCCCCCGCTGGAGCTGGAGCCACACACCTTAAACTCTCCAGGTATATAAACTTTTTGTGCTGCGGACAGTCCAGAATATATGGCTAATATGGTAAGACCTAATGAGAGCAATGAATATTAACCCCGTCCAATTTTATCATTATGAAGATAAATAATTGTTCAGTGTTCAACTTTGCTTGCCTTGGCACATACTTAGTATGACAGGTATAATAAACACAACAAACTGGATATAGTGAACGGTTTATTCCGGACTAAACGAAGAATCGTCTCATGTTCCACATTTAAATATTGCACATTTTGATCCATTGTCAGCACAGAACTCTTTGTATTTGTCAGTCTCTCACCCACAATTCACCATATCATAACTAGCTGTCCACGATGGCAGCAGCAGATCAATACTAATAAACGTAATAAATTACAAAAGGGGAGCGGAGCAAATTGGGGTGATTTTAAAATTTGCATAAAATTAACTAATTAACTAACTAACTAGCATATACGGCCAGGTTTTAGAGCTTCAGAACTGTAATATTCGTGATCAGCGACATCGATAACCCAAGTGTGCATTTTTTGATTTCTGAGCACTTTGAAATTTTTCAAAAAATTAACTAATTAGCTTATAATTAGTTAATTAACTAACTAGCATGTTTTAACATCCTCGAATAGTAATAAACACCACATTCGTAAACAGCACGGCGAGATGTACTACGCACCAAAATAAATAGCAATGCTAAAGATAGGTTAACGCGCTTAAATAGTTAATTACTATAACTAAAACAAACTATACAAAAACTTAACAAATACTATATCTTTTGCACCTGAAGGATATTAGGCCTTTTAAACAAAAAATAAAATCGGCCTGGTAGTTATTGAAGAGTTCGACGGACGGACAAATGGTGTCGATTTTACTCTTCTGACGAAAACAAAAAAGGTTCGCTTCGCTGCGCTTAATTATATTTTGGCACACATGACGCCAACCACTGTAACAAAACGTTGTTTAGAACATAAGAACTTACATGAAAAATTTTTGGTCGCCTTAATTCTGGAACGTCGCGTGGAACGTTGATCCAGTGTTGAAGATAATGACCGAAATTATAGCCAAAAAACGGTCGCATTGCGAACGGGTCATGCATTATAACTTTGGCTGAAAACCGAAGGAAACAACAAAAACAGCAAATTGTTATTTTGCGGCCGCAACTACTACTTAAATTCAGTCAATACTAACAAAATGGTTCTTTATAACGAAACTAAGACTCCACTGAAGCCCGAGTAAACATCACGTGATAGCACTAACCATCTTTTTCGGTAATAACTCGTCTGACACCGAAAACTGACATATAAAATAAAATTCCTGTGCCAACGATCAATTTCCGTTGTATTGTTACAAGGTTTTTGCTACTTCGTATTTATTAAATGCAGCTATTTGATGCCTATGAGCGGTGAATATAGATTAGTAACCATTACTAAACAGGGACGACTTATGGCTTAGTTATTAACTTTCGATTAACTTAACCACCGTTATTTTGTATCCAGTGAACTGAGGCTAGAAAAATTCGTCCAATTTTAAAGCAATATCTTGTTTTCAATCACACAGTTTTACGTTATTATCGGCTGCTTTGCCCTAATTTTCGATTGCACAGAAAACGTTCAGGGTCCATATCGAAATAATAATAATCAATTTTCAGGATTATACGTCAGCATAGGTTAAACTTGCATTCACATAGAGTTCAACATTTCTTATTTACATTCACGATACCACACACGAATATTCCAGTAAAAATATTTATATTATTTTGTTGTAATAAAAGCAAGTATATGATATGTCCCTGCAATAATGCTGAATTTTTACTTGCGGTTAAGCTCAAAAAAATTAAACCTTTGTGTTCTGCTGCTGCAGTTGCTTCACTTCGCATTCCAGCTCCGATCATAACACCATGGTTCCAGTCGAACGATTCGTAAACCAGAGGCACACCTGAAATAGCATGGTTTTTGTGTATTCTTTTGTGTACGTACATACCCGTTGAAAAATTACACAGTACGAAGAAAATTTTAAATTTTCTGATTTTGAAATTCTGATATTTGCCACGGCGCACAAAAGTTCCTTAAGAATATTCAACGTAATAACAAAGGTGTCTGTAAAAAATTTGTCTTATTTTTGTTTATAACTTTGCAAAAATAATAATAATAAGAACGGATTTATAATGCGCCAATTTCATTGAAAATGTTACACAAAGACACATAAATGCAACAGACTATAATACAATTCAGGTTAATGTTATATTGTATCGTCTATTCCGGGAAATAGATATTGTTTTCTGTCGTGATTTAAACGTTGCAATTGTAATACTAGGATCAAGTAGGCTTGATGGCATGTTATTCCATGCCAGTGATGCAACGGAGCTGGAACTATTATTTGCTCGGAACGTCGGCGTTGAGTATGCGGCAGGCCGCTAGGTGTGGAAGCACTGATAGTTTCACCATATCAGCAGAATATACATACAAAACAGTGGTTCCATAGTAATAACTTAAAAATTAATGAGTCAAAGACTGGATTCATCTACTTTCGCCGCAGGCAGTTCAACGGCAAGTCAATCCAACTATTTGACGCAGTAATTAATCCTTCATCGAACGTAAAAATTCTTGGTGACATACTTCATAGTAGTCTAAACTGACAGTCATTATTTCAGATGTATCTGGCTCTTGTATTTGGCAACTACGCGAAATAGACAGGATATGAAATCGACTCGACACAGCGATGTCAAAGAGCATAATTGTAATTCGCTGCTCCACCGTGTGCCTGCCACACGTTTACAGCCTCTTCGCCGCATCCTTCACAGCGCTTTCAGAATTGTAATCGACACACGTCACTCATATCTCCCCCATCCTGTGCCAACTGCATTGGCTGCCCCTGGACCAACGAATCAAATACATGTTCCTACTGATCGTCCGCAACGCAATAGCCGACACCCCTCCGACATACCTCAGGGCTCTCTAAATTGGGGAAGGACGGGGACGGCCTGGCAAAATTTTGGGCTCCCCCCGGTTCAACGTTTATTCGAACATTTTTGTTTCCAATCGGTCCAAAGTACATAAAATTTGATCAAAATTTGTACTAAAATTCCGTTCAGAAGAAAAAATTTCACAAATTTTGTCAAAATGTGCTTCAAAATAGCTTTTTATCTCCATCAGAACAATTTTGGCAGCGTTTTTGAAGCGATTTTTAACCGTTTTTCTCTTGGAAAAATGCCCTCCTGACAAAATCGGGAGCCCCCGGTTCGGAATCAGGGGTTCATGGCCCCCTGGCAAAATTTTCCGCGAATGGAGAGCCCAGTACCTTACCGAGATTCTGCGATTTTCAAGAACATCAAGACCAGATGATGAACGAATATTGCGAATTGATATGCCTCGAAACCAAACGTTTGCGTTTGTTGGACCACCAGCATGGAACAATATGCAATCTGAACTTCGAAGCCGATCCATGAGCGCTGCCGAATATCAGTCTAAGTTGAAAACTTTCTTATTTCCTAGAAACTGACTATTATTATTTTTGTGGTTTCTTTGGCGCATTTGCAACGCCTTGTGGGGTATAAATGTATTATATTATTATATCGGAGATATACGACGGTGAGCCGGTAGAGATAACGTTGAAGAGCACATGCACACTGATTTTCAAAAAACCATGTGAGATAGAAACTAGAAAATTCAGATTCCACCGTGGTTGCAAAATTTAAAAAATAAGCAATAACGTTATGGCGAGCCAAAATATCAGACGCTACGTTTATTGCAAAGAACATCGATTCATGCCAAGATGCTACGGTGCAGGAAGACAATGAGTATATTCATGTTGCGCCTATAATATTAAAACCGATTCTACGCCATATAGTATATAATCAGTAACCTTAGCTGCTAATTAAACTAAGTAACAGTAGCTGTCGGTCGCGGTCAAAGTGTCCATCTATTTAACTATCCCTTAATACCCGACCAAAATTATAGCCCAATTATTAAAATATCAAAATAAAAATACCGTTAGGCCTTCGGCCACCAAAGATAATCGCATCAATCGGAACACCATCAACACTGTAATATGCTTGATCGAGCATTTCACAATTCTCTATCGGTACGCAGAACCTGTTAAAAATTCATTGTTTATTAAAAAATTCCAGACCAAAAATTATATGTAAATTGAAGCTGAAATCGAATTTTTGAAATCGCAGACACAGTGGTTTGAAGTAACAGTAGCAGACGGAAATAAATCTTTCGTGAAAGATTCGCGAATCGCTATTGAATGTGTCACAATTTTCCGTGAATAATTCGTGAGCGATTTGCTTATATTTCTGACTGCTTTTGGAAAAATGCCCCCTTGCAAAATCGGGCGCCCCCGGTTCGGAACCAGGGGCCCCCTGGTTCATGACCTGTGGCAAAATTTTCAGGAAATCGAGAGCCCAGCTAAGGGGTCGAAAATTCTTAATAAATATGGATTTTGGTTTATTCACAGCTTTGACTATATCTTTTGATTGGATGTACCGATTTGGCTAAAATTTGGATCTATCTTTAAGAGTGTATGGGATATCTCAATAGGTTGCCTTGGTAACAAAATGTGGAGTCAGACATTGTGAATGCAAACGAAAAATGGACATTTTGAAATTTGGTTGGATACGTTTGATGCATTAGAGCATAATGTTTAGCGGAAGAACAGCTCAGGATTAGGCTTAGTCTCAGCCTTAGATTTAGTATTTTTCAAATATATTTGAAACATGGTAGACCAAAGAATAATATTATCGGGCAAACATGAAATTGGAGAGTTAAATGTAAAATTTGTTGACGTTTGCCGAATAACGGCAAATTATAATAGTACTATTTAATACTTTGCTAAACTGGGGTTAAATAATAATCGCTATATATGTGACTGTGGGAACGCTTGCTACCTGGCTAAGAGAAGTGATATGGTGCGTCAGGGCAACTTAGAATGGCGGCGTTCCGACAATAAATACTGTACAAAGAAATAATCCATTAGTATTAATTCTTTCTTTTTTGATCATAAACTGCCTCTCAAAAAATTGTTTCGATTGTGGTCGGTTTCATCAAAAATTTAGGAAGCGGTTTCATTGTAGATAAAGTCGGCGGTATATGACTGTTACGACTATTACCGGGACATTCCTGTGATTTACGAACGGAATAGCTGGTAAGATCTTATGCTGGGAGGCCCATGGATTAACGTTGAGATTGATGAGTCAATGTTTCTACGACAAAAATATAATTGAGGGTTAACTCGTCGGAAACATGACACGGTGGTGGGAATGCTAGAACGCGGAACACAACGGTGTCTACTTTCCTGGGTTGCCGCGAGAACTATCCGTCAACAGTTTGCTGCTCATCCATTTGGGGCCATGGTTCATAAAATCCGGACGATGTATCGTGTTTAAGATATAAAATGTAAGTGCAATTTAGTTTGTATACTTTTTTAAATAATATTCATCACTGTGTAATTTAACTGCGTGAAAATTGGTACCATTAGACTTGCCTCGTCCAGCTACGTTGAATAGTGTAGTTGAAAATGGGGAAGGAAATTTTTTTTTCGATTTTTAACGTTTGGGGCCATGGTTCATAAAATCCGGACGATGTATCGTGTTTAAGATATAAAATGTAAGTGCATTTTAGTTTGTTTAGTTTTTTAAAATAACATTCATCACTGTGTAATTTAATTGAGTGAAAATTGGTGCCATTAGACTTGCCTCGTCCAGCTACGTTGAATAGTGTAAGTTTAAAAATACGGAAGGAAATTTTTTTCGAATTTTAACGTACTTGGGTACCTTGGCAGAGCTTAGCTTAGCTCGTCGAGCTGAGTCCAAATATATCAGAAATTTTGATGCAGGACGATTCCCTTATCCCCCCTTCCGCCTGCTTCAGGAGTGCCGATTATTCTAAACACTAATTGCTGTATGTGTGGCTGATTGCTTGCTTGTCAGCCCGTATGTCCCATGTTTTGGGTCCGTCAGATATTTATGACCATAGCTTTTGAACCCGTGTATGAATAATTTAGATGTGTTCTTTTGTTGTGTAAGAAATAGATATGAAAATGCAGCAACAAAACTATCCTCCGACCCCCCTCGTCCCCCCCGCGAATTCTAAGATAGTGTTATTCTAAAGACTTTTTGGCCGTAACGTTTCAACGAGTCGATGAATTTTACCAACTTTTTTGTTTTGTTTCTTATAAACATGCTGAAAGTGACGTCTCCAGTACAGTTTACGATCCAGTATTACACCTAAGTACTGAACCTTCGATTTGTAATCCATTATAACATTATCCATAGTTAGAATAGGCAATACATCTGGATTGCGTTTACGACAGAAGCAAACTAATACTGATTTGGATGGTTGTACTTTTAAACCATTTCTAGAACACCAGTGATCAACTGCTCTCAACGCATGTTGAAGCCTTAAACCAGCCAGTCTAACATTTGAACCTTTAGTTAATATGGCCACATCATCGGAGAAAGCTTTTCCCAATATATAGACCTCTAAAACTCCACAACAGATCATCAACCACCAAAGTTCTTGAGGACAACCACAGTTGACTCTGATATGAACAGTACTAGTCATAACAGATGCTACCTCAATCCGATTTTTCAACATGTTTATTATAAACGTACACAGAGAAACCGGAATGTGAAATCTGCAAAGCGCTTGTTCAATAGCCTTAAAAGCTGTCTTATTGAAACCCCGCTAATGTCCAGAAAAGCACCAATCAAAGTATTGCCTTTAGAAAAACCTTGGTCTACGTTATTAATTAAATTGTGCAGAGTTATATTAATAGATTTACCAGTTACATAGGCATGTTTGATTACGATTTAGTGGATAACTGCAGAGTTTTATTCCCGTATATACCTATCTATTAATTTCGCCATGATTTTGAGCCTGAACGATGATAAACTTATAGGGGTCTATAAGCCTTGGGTGACATGTAGTCATCTTTATGACGCTTAGGCATGAACACAGTCCTGGCTCACCTTCACGGTGCAGGTATATATCCTATAATTACATAAATTTTAAAAAGACTGACTAATTTATCAACCAAGATATGTGCACCAGGTTGTAGATATATCGGATAAATACCATCAATACTAGGAGCCTTAAAAGATTTCAAAGTATTGATGGCCCAAATTACCTTATCATGGTCCAACGTCTTATTTGCAAGTTTAAGAGACGCCGAGTTAACCCTATTTACTGTACCTCAGAAATTTGGGAATGTACCAAAATCGCAATTCGGAAAGTGCTCAATTGACAGTAAGTACAAAATATCTTCAGTATCATCTATAATAACATTATGTGCGGTTTTTACACATGTGACACCATACTGTCAGCATTGCTTGAAAACGTTATGTATTCTAGATGACATCACTGTATTTTAATCGTGTCACAAAAGTTTTCCATGCTCTCCTTTCCGCTTTCCGAGTACAGTTCTTGTACTCCCGTTGCACTCGTTTGTAACGGTACCACATAAGCCTGTTTGTATAAGTGACAGCCTTTCTGTATAATTTCCTACATCTTTGCCTTAAGGATTGCAAGTGCTCATTCCACTCTATGAGTAGTTTTCCTTCATATTTTGTTTTTTGTTGATTGTTCTGTTGCAGCCATGAATACAGCTTAAATTTGCACAGCTGTGAAATCGACATTATGCTCAGAATATCCAGGAGTCTTAACTTCATTCAAACATGAAGACAGTAATGTGCAAAAAAACGTCGCCATTTAACCTAATTTAACATCACGATGTACCATTATTTCTGTTTCAAATTCAATGTTATTATATTCACATTATAGATTAGTCGGTTCCTTTTCGTGTAATGTACCGCTCATAACAAGTAGAAATATAAAAAATTATGCTAATTGTAACAATATTTGTGGGTTAAGAAACTAACCTCGAGTTAGGATGTGCAGCTAATCTTCCCGAACGCGGAGACCATTCGTTACCATGCCAATCAATTATGCCTTCCGTATTCTGAACTTCGTTTTCAAGTCCTAAAGCTCGAATTAGAATCACTCATTCTAAATATCCTTCTCTCTGGTCATGCCCACCAAGTATTGATTATACGGACTATTATGGCACAGCAACTAATGTAAACAACATAAACATTTATACACTACCCATGATATGCATGTTTATTAGGCGTCTTCAACTCGCAAAAGACAAAGATAATGATCTGTGCATCGAAAGACATCAAGACATCGTACTGAACGGTTCTGTGGTAGAACGTGTCGAACAATTTTCTTACCTGGGCAGCACTTTGACGGGATCAAGGGCTGGTGACACCGAGATTAAAAACCGCATAAACCGTGCCAGGTCAGCCTTTGTGAGGATACAGCACCTGTGGAACTCGGCAGAAGTGTCCGTTCCCACGAAAATTCAGATATATAATGCTGCAATTCGACCGATTCTGTTCTACGCGGACAGCGAAATCAGCTACTAAGCAGCAGATCAACCGTTCGAGAACTTCTGTCAACGCGGAATTCTAGGCGTGACAAAGTTCGATCACATCAGTTTTTAAGATCTTCGTCGAAGAGTTGGTGACGAAACCGAGGTGTCTACACTGCTGAGGACAGAGCGTTTGCGGCTGCTCGGTCATGTTCTGAGGATGCCCGACAATAGGATCTCGAAGTCACTGACCAAAGCAACGCCTCCGGGCAACTGTGCCCGACCGCGCGGAAGATCACACGAGATCTGGCGACGTGAAACAGTCAACGATTGTCAACATTTTCGATACGTGCGCTACGCAAATGACAACAATACCTGATCTCACATATCGAACCAAATACAGCGAACAGAGAAGAGTGGCGACGAGTGATCAGGACTGAGGCCCCCATAACCATGGGCCTGGTGAATATATGTATCAGAAAGTTAACTTTTTAATGTTGTTCACATAAAACCAGTAAAAGATATGTCTACTAAAGTCTGTCGCTCCTACGAAAGTAAGAAAACAAGCAACTAAGGAAAACTGCTGCTCATTTTAAGGAAATAAAATAGGTATTCAAAATACAGCCGCTTCAGTGACTGCATCAAAAGAGACAATATTATGAAAGGTCATAGCTTATATTGTCAAGTACGTAAAAGAGATATTTACAATAAAGATAAATAGCCAGCCAGTTGAACTAAGGTTATAGCTTATATTGTCAAGTACGTAAAAGAGGTATTTACAATAAAGATAAATAGCCAGTCGACCTACAATCTCTAGGGCAAATACCTAAGTTATTTCGTGAAATGCAGTTATTAAAAATAACATGGCAAAGTTTTGATAATTATCCGGTTACCATAGGTGTGTACCGCGCTAAGTGCATAATTGTGTAAAAACACAAAAAGCAGTGTAAACCCCCACCAAAAATTTGAGTAAGGTATAATGTATTTAAGTAACTAAATGGTTGCTGAACGATAGACGACTTCGTATCACATTCGACTCGTTCTTTATCTAACATACACAGTTTCGAACGGTACTAACTGAAACTAACCTTCCCAATAAACACCACCGTCCACTGTTTGAGCGACATTGGTGAATAGAGTATTGCGAGTAATCGCATTCATCGCAACCGGATTGGTTGCCATAGAAGTCCCTGAAAACTAAACATTTCGAATGTGGTGTCCAATCGGTGTGTGTTGAACAAACAAGACAAAAACTCTTACTACCTACATATAACTAAGAACGTAAATCGGCAATGCGGGCGTAATATACATAAAAATTCAGAAATCCGTATCAACTACATTTCCGTCTCTTAAATTTTCGAACCATTTCTGGCATTTCCATTAGCTGAAAATTTTGGCAGAAGACATGAGCCGCCGTGCCATGTTTTTCGAAATCAGGGGTACAAGAGTTGGTCACGTGGCCTAAAATAAAGTACTACTTGGTTCAACAGGAGCTTCGAGCTAGTAGAAATTTCATATTAATCAATTCTAATTATTGTTCACATGGATAATAAAACTTCTGGCTATGGTTAAAGTCAATGTTAAGCTAATTCTTCACAAAATCTATCAACTTTTTAGCTTCAGACTGGTAGTAGTTCAGTAAAGATCTGGCGAATTTTTGTCAACTGGGGAACGTTTTTAGCGGCGGAGTAAAATTTTATCACGCTTAACCGAAAAATGCCAGTTCCCCAACCACACAGTTAGGAGACCCCCGTTTATAAATATTTCTACTGTAATCCCAGCTAATGCGAACTGACGCAAAAAGGCCAAAAATACACCCGGATATCGCGAAGCAACGCCCATTACCTGATATCGGCATTTCAACTTTTTCATTTACGAGCCGGAAAACTATTAAACATAAACTATTACAAATGTAATATCGGCGTGACGCTGCTGCATTACGCACTTCCAACGCAATACCCATACGACCCCGACTATCGTGACTTCAAGGGCGGACCTGATGGGTTTAAATTGCTCGAATTTTCTTTGCCACTTGAGTCAGGCCCAAGAAATGACGGAGCTTAGCAAGCCGCAGGAGCGCTTAACAGGATGTGTTCTGATCCTGCCGGACGGGTTGCGCACGTAGTCTACGAGGTACTACCTTTGAGGTCCCCAGGGAGGTTGGCTTCGTCACCTGCTCACAGGCCAAAGAGACCAAACCGCTATTCCATATCCACGTTCGACCCGGGAAGTGCAAAATTTTGAATGCTTAAGTGGGACAAATTCTATTCCCACTTTATCGAAACGCTTAGTTCGCTTTAATTTATTTAGCCAGTGGCCCCACTAGGGTACGACAAATCGCTAGACGTTTAACGCCGGATTCGCGCGGGTGTAAATTTCTTACTTTGGGTGCTCAGCGTGAGTTTTAAAATTCTTTCCTAATGAGTCGCACCAGTCGTACCTATACAACAGTCGTAATTAACAAACTTAATTGTAATCGGCGAGTCACGCTGAGGTTTGCTTCTTCGATGCGCGTGTCAAACCTGAACGTATGTCGTCGATCGGGGTGACGGATTTCAAACCCCTTCGAGTTCCTATCACTGCTTTAAATCAGCAAAACACTTGAACAATTCGGGTTTTCAGTGAGTATTTATTGACGAGTTGCAAAATTATTGGGTGCATAGACACACACGTATTGTACGGGCGAATACAATAAGCATTATGTCACAGATATGGTACGCTAATACAAAAATGAGTAGAGCATCAGTTGGGTCGGGTTGCGGAGTCATCGCCTTTTTCACGGAACTCTCACAGCTGAGTCAAAACACGGCGTGTACTGTGAAGCCTTATCTTATGACAGCTGCGCTTACCTTATTCACGAAAAACAATGGGTCAAGATCAAAATCAGTACCGGTAAATGCTACGGTTAGTTATCGATAAAATAAAGGCGTCATCGAACTAACTACTTGCTCAGTACTACGTTAGCTAATAGAGAGGGTACACCGACACAACAATAGATTCAGGTAAGCGAAAGGCGGAAACGAAATAGGGCATGCGGGGTTGAGCGTACAACGGGATGTTTGCGAGACTTCATCTTGCTCATTCTAATCACGAGTCTATGGTACATGATAATCGGTTATTAATAATCGCGGTTAGTAGCGACGAGGTTAACCTACGACAACATACTACAACAACGATACAGTGATACTTCTCGATAACATGACAAGATTATAAAACGCTCGTCGGTACGACTCCTGAATTCTATGGTGCGACAGTGGTACCTTTCAAAATCTGTTCCTACTCGCATGCATACATACTCAAAGTGACCATGAAATTTTCGAAAGTATTGATAGACATAATGTTTAATTTTGGGTTTGAGGTTCCTATAGCATCGAATGAAAGGTTCGGCTGGTGGCATCGATCTAAACGGTGAATTCCAGGTCTGATTCCTTACGAAATGTACTTCAAAGATACTATGACAAAGGAAACAACACTTGGGCCTAAGTGACGGCTAATCCATGATGGAAATAACTACACGGAATGGACTATTCGAATTCACTAACATGAGTTCTACCACTGATAAAACACTAGGACGGACTTATCTTTCAAACGGCTTAAGGATCCCGGTAGACTGAGGTTGGGACCGAATTTTAAGCTTTTCCTAATGCAAAAGTTTATCTAATTTACTATGCGGGTTGTACCTATGATTTTAACTGAAACGAGTAATATTAGTGGCGAGGCCTCGTAGGCCATCGGCATTACTCTAATGGTACGAAAACCTACGTTATTTTGACTTGAACAACGTTCAAAAACGAGCTCTATTTGGTACTAAAACTTAACTATTATTTCGAGCAATTTCTGCTCGACGAAGCGAGGCAGTAAACAGAGGCCCCGGTTGTCAGGGCAATCGTAGCAAATTTTCTAGCTTAATCCTACTCGATTTGTCTCCTTAAATTGTTCGGTTCGCAATTTTCGAGCTAAATTTTGAGCACAGTTCGATTGGGTCTGAGGGAGTCTTTTGACTTCCAATAACTCCTCGATTTGGCGGTATTTCTCAGCGCAATTTTGCACAAGGGCTGGACTCGACCTTACGTATCGATTTTCTAGGACCGGGTCAACGGTCCTCACAACAATGGTCCGTCGGGCCAAGGCCCGATAAACTCGAGGTCGCATTTTGGCGACATCGATAACCTTGAAATTTAGAATGTTTTCATTGGTAATATAACTTATCAACACTGGGGAAAATAATATTTTCCCTTCCTCAGCTAAAAGATGTGTAAAAACAAGACCGAAACAGACTTGCGAAAATAGTCTAATCAGTGAAATTTGAGCTGCAATCCGAACGACGGTTGTGCGGGTCGGGTTTGAACTGCTCATAACTTTTGAAAGGGCCACGGCTTTGCCGGGCTCAATAGCTTATACGAAAGGCCTAAAGGATCTCTATATATACGAGAAAAATCATTAAAATTCCTGGGATAAATATCAAGTTATTAACGTGTAAATTTCGGGTAAGGGCGGACCCCTATCGGGCCGTCGGGTTTATGATCCCGACCCGATAAAGTAAAGTTTTAGTGTGAGGCCCGATGACGGACATCCCTATGAAGAAACAGCGAAGGTTCTAACAAAATTCCTGGAGGGAATCTAAAATTATTTCAATTTCAATCTTGACTTCACAAGGGGTTAGGCCACTTCAAGGCCGTCGGGTTTGGGATTCCGACTCGAAATTGACTTGTTTTAGCGTTTTATTCGTTAGTAGGCAGTACTACGAAGAAACTGCCAAGGTTTCAGCAAAATTCCTGGAGTAAATCCTAATATATTTAAATTTTTTCACATTTCGGGGGGAACGCGCCCCTTTAAGGTCGTCAGATTTGTATTTCCGACAGCGATATTTCACCATTTTAAGTGCCTAATCACTAGCTCGGATCTTCCTTGAGATCCGGGTAAATTTCTATTCAATTTCCTAGAGTGTTTCTTAAGATGTAATGATTTTTCACTTAAGCAAAGTATCTCCTTCGCAGGACGTTAAATCAATGTGTCGGCTGGTGATTCTGATACCAAATTCTGCTATGCGGGCGAGATCTACGACGCTATTAGCTCATTATTAGAACCTGACGACGTTCCGGTGATAACCGTGGAACTCTCCATTAAATAACTTTATCCTACATTCTTTCTCAAGAAATAGCAAAACAACGGACAAGCGTGTGTCCAAAAACGAGAAAACGAAGAAAATCTTAAGCGTAATCAATGAGAAACACTTGACAAAATCGGTTACGGCATAACTTCGGGTGGGTCGGAGTTCAACTGACGATTTCCATGCAAAATAGAGTTTGTTTAACATCGGTCAGCTCAATACTCAAACTTTTCGATCCTAACTCAGCTCAGGGAATCATGTAAATTAAGTCTAAGCGCAAGTGTTACGCTTTATTTGTACCCTAACTCAATGACCGAGGGAGGTCCAACACGACTACGGCTACCGAATTAATTTGTTTGGGTGGCTAGGCATCACCTCGTGCCTGCGGGACAAGCTAGGACGGATAGTGTTATCATGTAAACGGAAGTGTGGACGGGGAGTCCGGAAGGCTTAGGCAAAAGCTAATAATACAAGCTTTTCATTCCTACCTTAACCATTCTCAGAGCCAATCCTAACCCTTAGCGATACTGATCGGTTGTTAGCCTATGACTTCCCATCCACACTTACAAATCGTATCCTTTGACTCGGCGTCCATCGCGGGTGTCCGTCCAACCACAGAAGCAATCAGCAAAACCATAAGAAACACGCATACTGAAGCGAAAATGTAACACTAATGAAAGCGACAGAGCCGGTGTGCAGAACGACCGAACTCTGCGCTGCCGCAGTCGTACTGAACTCTGGAATGTTTACGCGTCTCCGCTTTTATACTAACTTTTGAAATTTTAAATTTTCAAATTTGTGACCGTTGGAAGTGCTTGGTCAGCACTTCTGGTCCATTTTCTGACTTAATCTTGCCTAATTAGAACAAACACTCTCGTCGGTCCGATTTTCGATGAATTTCAGACCGATTTTATACGAAACCTTATTTAATTAAATAAATACCCTTATCGATGCATATTTCGAATACTTTCGGACAAATCTAACTTTATTTACGACCGCTTAAATACAACTTTCCAAGGACTTCTGCGGGATTTATACTACACTGTACAAATTTTATATAAAATTTAATTTAAAACTTTTACTCCCTAAACTTTATAAACTCTATCGCAACTTCACAACCCCGGCTGAACATCAAACGACTGCTGCTGCTAATAACCATCCAAGAACGGCACTATTCACTGAAAGCTTTATATTAAATTGTTATTTGTGTCAACTCCATTGCAAGCTAGTACGGTCAAACCACTGATAAGAAATTCCAGAACATCAAGCTGTATATGAAGTTTATGTTAATTTAATACAATCGACGAGGCTTCCAATTAAACAATATTTACTTAGCAGCTGAAGCTACTGCAACATTGACGACAAGCCACCGATAGAGTCAATTTTAATATAATTTTGCTATTAAAGAGCCTATTGACATTGCAAGCTTAATATTAAAACCGTGTACTCTCGTATAAACATCTGTGCTTACACGTTTGGGGGCCTAGCGTCCAGGGGAACGAAACGCGCGTAAGTAAACAAAAGAAAGAAGTGAGGGCGATGGGGGTAAAAAGAGGGTGGGGATCCTTGGGGAGATGGCCGGAGTGCCGAACCAACTGGGATTAGGATTCAATAGGTCCGTTCGGTCATTTTAAGATGTAACAGGACCGTATTCGACAGGGGGAAAATAGGCTCTTGGTGGAGGGTCCATGTCAAATTTTTCTCCGGGTAGGGTGTTTTAAACGGTTCCCCTGGGTTCAGGGCGCACTTTTCTGGGGTGCTTTATATATTTTGGGTTAGTCTCGCCAAGGGGAATCTAATGAGGGGTTACACGCCAGTACGTGGCGTTTTTTTCTAAAATCTTCGTATGAGCGGGTATCTAAAAGTGGGCGCAGCTGGACCGGTCCGGGCTCAAATTAAAGCCTCGGGTTCTGGGGGATTCTAACGATGCCCTATATATAATTTTGTGTTTGATACTCTGATAGTCAATTATTGAATTAATTATGTCTCCCGCCGGCTTACGTGCCTACATATTTACTCATAGGTCCGTGGATCCGGGTCAAAGTTACACGAAAAAACCGGTCTCATTCGAAAGGAGCAAGAAATTTCCTATTAAGAAATGTTAAGTACAAAATTTCGGGAACCCCAAGAGTTATGGGCCGGAGCCGATAATTTTAATACCAAATTTTCCTAAATTTTCATTTTCTTTTCTTATCTTAACCAGCGAATCGAACACTGGTAAATAATATTTCATTTATTTTAGTGAGGACGGTAGTAATGGGATATCCGTGCGCCCAGGTGTCATTCCTATTAAAGATCTGTAACAACTTTCATGACCCTACCATTTGGGGTATGGCAATTCCTACGTATACACTTATACTGGGTTCAACGGGGGGGGGGCGTCGTACCGTCCTAAAATTCTCTACAAAGCGAGTATGGCAAGGGCTCGCCATACGCGCGGTCTGTACCTATAAAATACCAATTTGCATGCGTAAAAATTCCTGACTTCTTCTAAAATCAACCGAAATAGGTTATGCTCAATCAGTCGTACTTCTAACCTAGAAATTACAAAAATTACAACAAGGTATGACAAACAGCGTACATAAAGTCATGGTAAAATGCAGGCGCTTTTATGGCCTGATCAACCCAATAAAAAGTACAATTATAGCACGACATGATCATCAGACGATCTACAATAACAATAATAAGGCGGCGCTTTTATGGCCTCACATATGTAATGACAACGAACGGCATGAATATAGTATAGTACTTTCATATACAAATAGTTAAAGCATATTATCCCCGATCAAGCGGCTGGATCGTGTACCTGAAAATACGTATGAGCAACAACATCGATTCCAACGGCACACAACTATATGATACGATCAAGATAATATATATCAAACACGTGCCGTTATTGCCATCAAAAGTATAGTAAGAACGATGATAATGATACATAATTAAAATATATATACCAATGCTGTCTTTCTGGCCAACAATAACATGATAAAAATCATGATTGTGCCAATATAAACACTAAGGAGTGCCTTTAGGGCACTACAATCAATATGTATATAGATGGATATAGATATCTGTATATACGGTTACAATTCCTTGACGATTATGCATCCCTGAAATATCAATTAACAATTACCATTTTGATCAGAACCGTGTCGGCGGTGCAGGCCGAATTACTTGAGAATGCAAGTCGGTTACATAGCGGGACTCTTGAGCCTTAATTTGCACCGGGCTCGTATGCGATTTATTTATATAGATATATGGTGCTATTGAATTTGTTCCGATTATCGTACATATATACCTTTGGTTTCAGTTCTGTTTCAATTATTTTATATATACCCGGTGATTTTCTGATTTGTGGTAATTATGTACTTATATAACTGTATTGATCTTACGAGTTATTTTAATTACTGGTTTACGTATATACGCTAATTCATGGTTCGTGCCAGTTAGACAGTCTACATACGAGGTGACAACAGGGCTTTGTAGTCGATGGGGGTGATATAGAGGGAACTCGGTTTATATATTCGCTGGCGCCATGAGGCGATTAATTGGTTCTGCTTACATAGATGTACACGTTCCGATGATAACCGTGGAACTCTCCTTAACTAACTTTATCCTACATTCTTTCTCAAGAAATAGCAAAACAACCGACAACCATATGTCCAAAAACGAGAAAACGAAGAAAATCTTAAGCGTAATCAATGAGAAACACTTGACAAAATCGGTTACGGCGTAACTTCGGATGGGTCGGAGTACAACTGACGATTTCCATGCAAAATAGAGTTTGTTTAACATCGGTCAGCTAAATACTCAAACTTTTCGATCCTAACTCAGCTCAGGGAATCATGTAAATTAAGTCTAAGCGCAAGTGTTACGCTTTATTTGTACCTAACTCAATGACCGAGGGAGGCCCAACACGACTACTGCTACCGAATTAATTTGTTTGGGTGGCTAGGCATCACCTCGTGCCTGCGGGACAAGCTCCGACGGATAGTGTTATCATGTAAACGGAAGTGTGGACGGGAGTACAGAAGGCTTAGGCAAAAGCTAATAATACGAGCTTTTCATTCCTACCTATAACTATTCTCAGAGCCAATCCTAACCCTTAGCGATACTGATCAGTTGTAGGCCTATGACTTCATCACACTTACAAATCGTATCCTTTGGCTCGGCGTCCATCGCGGGTGTCGTCCAACCACAGAAGCAATCAGCAAAACCATAAGAAACACGCATACTGAAGCGAAAATGTAACACTAATGAAAGCGACAGAGCCCGTGTGCAGAACGACCGAACTCTGCGCTGCCGCAGTCGTACTGAACTCTATCAAATGTTTACGCGTCTCCGCTTTTATACTAACTTTTTGAAATTTTAAATTTTCGAATTTGTGACCGAGTTGGAAGTGCTTGGTCACCACTTCTCGTCCATTTTCTGACTTAATCTTGCCTAATTAGAACCAAACACTCTCGTCGGTCCGATTTTCGATGAATTTCAGACCGATTTTATACAAAACTTTATTTAATTAAACAAATAGCCTTGTCGATGCATATTTCAAATACTTTCGGACAAATCTAACTTAATTTACGACCGCTTAAATACAACTTTCCAAGGACTTCTGCTGGATTTATACTAACTGTACAAATTTTATATAAAATTTAATTTAAATCTTTACTCCCTAAACTTTATAAATTATATCGCAACTTCGCAACCCCGGCTGAACATCAAACGACTGCTGCTGCTAATAACCATCCAAGAACGGCACTATTCATTTGTGTCAACTCCATTGCAAGCTAGTACAGTAAAACCACTAAATAAAAAATTACAAAATATCAAGGTATGAAGTTTATGTTAATTTAATACAAATCAACAAGGCTTTCGAATTAAACAATATTTACTTAGCAGCTGAAGCTACTGAAACATTGACGACAAGCCACCAATCAGGTCAAATTTAATATAATTTTGCTATTTGTAAAAGAGCCTATTGACATTGCAAGTTTAATATAAAAACAGTGTACTCTCCTATAAACATCTGTTCTTACACGTTTGGGGGCCTGGCGTTCAGGGGAAAGAAACACGCATAAGTAGACAAAAGAAAGAAGTGAGGGCAATGAGGTAAAAAGAGATTGAGCATTTGGGAAGATAGCCAAGTCCGAACACGAACTCGATTCGGATTAAATAGGTCCGTCCGGTCATTTTAAGATGTAACAGGACCGTATTCAGTCTACAGGGGGAAAATAGGCTCTTGGTGGAGGGTCCATGTCAAATTTTTCTCCGGGTAGGGTGTTTTAAACGGTTCCCCTGGGTTCAGGGCGCACTTTTCTGGGGTGCTTTATATATTTTGGGTTAGTCTGGCCAAGGGGGATCTAGTGGGGGGGGGTTACACGCCCAGTCATGGCGTTTTTTCTAAAAATCTTCGTATGAGCGGGTATCTAAAAGTGGGCGCAGCTGGACCAGTCCGGGCTCAAATTAGAGCCTCGGGCTGAGGATTCTAACGATGCCCTATATATAATTTTGTGTTTGATACTCGATTAAATTATTGAATTAATTGTATTCCGCCGGCTTACGTGCCTACATATTTACTCATAGGTCCGTGGATCCGGGTCGGATTTCCACGAAACCGGTCTCATTCGAAAGACCGCAAAATTTCCTATAAGAAATGTTAAGTACAAATTTCGGAATTCCCAAGAGTTATGGGCCGGAGCCGATAATTTTAATACCAAATTTTCCTAAATTTTCATTTTCTTTTCTTATCTTAACCAGCGAGATTTAACACTGGTAAATAATATTTCATTTATTTCGTGAGGACGGTCGTGATTGGTATCCGTCACGGCCAGTCATTCCTATAAAGATCTGTAACAACTTTCGTGGTCCTACCATTTGGGGTATGGCAATTCCTACGTATACACTTATACTGGGTTAGACGGGGAGAGTCATACCGTCCTAAAATTCTCTACAAATCAAGTATGGCAAGGGCTCGCCATACGCGCGGTCTGTACCTATAAAATACCAATTTGCATGCGTAAAAATTCCTGACATTCATTCTAAAATCAACCGAAATAGGTTATGCTCAATCAGTCGTACTTCTAACCTAGAAATTACAAAATTACTACAACAAGGTGTGACAAACAGCGTACATAAAGTCATGGTAAAATCCAGGCGCTTTTATGGCCTGGTAAACCCAATAAAAAGTACAATTATAGCACGACATGATCATACAACAGTATTACAATGACAATAATAAGGCGGCGCTTTTATGGCCTCACATATGTAGTGACAACGAAAGGCATGAATATAGTATAGTACTCATATACAAAAAGTTAACGCATATTATCCCGATCAAGCGGCTGGATCGTGTACCTGAAAATACGTATGAGCAACAACATCGATTCCGACGGCACACAGACTAATATGATACGATCAAGATAATATATATCAAACACGTGCCTTTATTGCCATCAAAAGTATGGTCAAAAACGATGATAATGATACATAATTCAAATATATATACCAATGCTGCCTTTATGGCCAACAATAACATGATAAAAATCATGATTGTGCCAATACAAAACATAAGAAGTGCCTTTAGGGCACTACAATCAATATGTATATAGATGGATATAGATATCTGTATATACGGTTACAATTCCTTGACGATTATGCATCCCTGAAATATTAATAACGATACCCATTTTGATAGAAACAGTGTGGGCGGTGCAGGCCGGAATGCTGAGAAATGCAAGTCGGTTTAGTGGCAACTATTGAGCCTAATTACACCGGGCTCGTGCGGTTTACCTTTATATAGATATATGGTGCTATTGAATTTGTTCCGAGTACGTACATATATACTTTGGTTTCAGTTCTGTTTCAATTATTTATATATATACCCGGTGATTTTCTGATTTGTGGTAATTATGTACTTATATAACTGTATTGATCTTACGAGTTATTTTAATTACTGGTTTACGTATATACGCTAATTCATGGTTCGTGCCAGTTAGACAGTCTACATACGAGGTGACAACAAGGCTTTGTAGTCGATGGGGGTGTATAGAGGAACTCGGTTTATATATTCGCTGGCGCCATGAGGGGATTAATTGGTTCTGCTTACATAGATGTACACGTTCCGATGATAACCCTGGAACTCTCCTTAACTAACTTTATCCTACATTCTTTCTCAAGAAATAGCAAAACAACGGACAAGCGTGTGTCCAAAAACGAGAAAACGAAGAAAATCTTAAGCGTAATCAATGAGAAACACTTGGCAAAATCGGTTACGGCATAACTTCGGATGGGTCGGAGTTCAACTGACGATTTCCATGCAAAATAGAGTTTGTTTAACATCGGTCAGCTCAATACTCAAACTTTTCGATCCTAACTCAGCTCAGGGAATCATGTAAATTAAGTCTAAGCGCAAGTGTTACGCTTTATTTGTACCTAACTCAATGACCGAGGGAGGCCCAACACGACTACTGCTACCGAATTAATTTGTTTGGGTGGCTAGGCATCACCTCGTGCCTGCGGGGACAAGCTAGGACGGATAGTGTTATCATGTAAACGGAAGTGTGGACGGGGAGTCCGGAAGGCTTAGGCAAAAGCTAATAATACGAGCTTTTCATTCCTACCTTAACTATTCTCAGAGCCAATCCTAACCCTTAGCGATACTGATCGGTTGTTAGCCTATGACTTCCCATCACACTTACAAATCGTATCCTTTGACTCGGCGTCCATCGCGGGTGTCCGTCCAACCACAGAAGCAATCAGCAAAACCATAAGAAACACGCATACTGAAGCGAAAATGTAACACTAATGAAAGCGACAGAGCCGGTGTGCAGAACGACCGAACTCTGCGCTGCCGCAGTCGTACTGAACTCTGGAATGTTTACGCGTCTCCGCTTTTATACTAACTTTTGAAATTTTAAATTTTCAAATTTGTGACCGTTGGAAGTGCTTGGTCAGCACTTCTGGTCCATTTTCTGACTTAATCTTGCCTAATTAGAACAAACACTCTCATCGGTCCGATTTTCGATGAATTTCAGACCGATTTTATACGAAACCTTATTTAATTAAACAAATAGCCTTATCGATGCATATTTCGAATACTTTCGGACAAATCTAACTTTATTTACGACCGCTTAAATACAACTTTCCAAGGACTTCTGCTGGATTTATACTACACTGTACAAATTTTATATAAAATTTAATTTAAAACTTTTACTCCCTAAACTTTATAAACTCTATCGCAACTTCACAACCCCGGCTGAACATCAAACGACTGCTGCTGCTAATAACCATCCAAGAACGGCACTATTCATTTGTGTCAACTCCATTGCAAGCTAGTACGGTCAAACCACTGATAAGAAATTCCAGAACATCAAGCTGTATATGAAGTTTATGTTAATTTAATACAAATCGACGAGGCTTCAAATTAAACAATATTTACTTAGCAGCTGAAGCTACTGCAACATTGACGACAAGCCACCGATAGAGTCAATTTTAATATAATTTTGCTATTAAAGAGCCTATTGACATTGCAAGTTTAATATTAAAACCGTGTACTCTCGTATAAACATCTGTGCTTACACGTTTGGGGGCCTAGCGTCCAGGGGAAAGAAACGCGCGTAAGTAAACAAAAGAAAGAAGTGAGGGCGATGGGGGTAAAAAAGAGGGTGGGGATCCTTGGGAGATGGCCGGAGTGCCGAACAGGACTCGGATTCGGATTCAATAGGTCCGTCCGGTCATTTTAAGATGTAACAGGACCGTATTCGGTCTACAGGGGGAAAATAGGCTCTTGGTGGAGGGTCCATGTCAAATTTTTCTCCGGGTAGGGTGTTTTAAACGGTTCCCCTGGGTTCAGGGCGCACTTTTCTGGGGTGCTTTATATATTTTGGGTTAGTCTGGCCAAGGGGAATCTAATGAGGGGTTACACGCCAGTCGTGGCGTTTTTTCTAAAATCTTCGTATGAGCGGGTATCTAAAAGTGGGCGCAGCTGGACCGGTCCGGGCTCAAATTAAAGCCTCGGGCTGGGGATTCTAACGATGCCCTATATATAATTTTGTGTTTGATACTCATTGAATTATTGAATTAATTGTATTCCGCCGGCTTACGTGCCTACATATTTACTCATAGGTCCGTGGATCCGGGTCGGATTTCCACGAAACCGGTCTCATTCGAAAGACCGCAAAATTTCCTATAAGAAATGTTAAGTACAAAATTTCGGAATTCCCAAGAGTTATGGGCCGGAGCCGATAATTTTAATACCAAATTTTCCTAAATTTTCATTTTCTTTTCTTATCTTAACCAGCGAGATTTAACACTGGTAAATAATATTTCATTTATTTCGTGAGGACGGTCGTGATTGGTATCCGTCACGGCCAGTCATTCCTATAAAGATCTGTAACAACTTTCGTGGTCCTACCATTTGGGGTATGGCAATTCCTACGTATACACTTATACTGGGTTCAACGGGGGGGAGTCGTACCGTCCTAAAATTCTCTACAAATCGAGTATGGCAAGGGCTCGCCATACGCGCGGTCTGTACCTATAAAATACCAATTTGCATGCGTAAAAATTCCTGACTTCTTCTAAAATCAACCGAAATAGGTTATGCTCAATCAGTCGTACTTCTAACCTAGAAATTACAAAAATTACAACAAGGTGTGACAAACAGCGTACATAAAGTCATGGTAAAATGCAGGCGCTTTTATGGCCTGATCAACCCAATAAAAAGTACAATTATAGCACGACATGATCATAAGACGGTGTACAATGACAATAATAAGGCGGCGCTTTTATGGCCTCACATATGTAGTGACAACGAAAGGCATGAATATAGTATAGTACTCATATACAAATAGTTAACGCATATTATCCCGATCAAGCGGCTGGATCGTGTACCTGAAAATACGTATGAGCAACAACATCGATTCCAACGGCACACAACTATATGA
This sequence comes from Trileptium ribeirensis, assembly GCA_030248225.1. Classification (NCBI taxonomy): domain Eukaryota; kingdom Metazoa; phylum Nematoda; class Enoplea; order Enoplida; family Thoracostomopsidae; genus Trileptium; species Trileptium ribeirensis. The sequence continues at coordinate 40,101 of JASANE010012975.1, forward strand.
TACGATCAAGATAATATATATCAAACACGTGCCTTTATTGCCATCAAAAGTATAGTAAGAACGATGATAATGATACATAATTCAAATATATATACCAATGCTGCCTTTATGGCCAACAATAACATGATAAAAATCATGATTGTGCCAATACAAACACTAAGGAGTGCCTTTAGGGCACTACAATCAATATGTATATAGATGGATATAGATATCTGTATATACGGTTACAATTCCTTGACGATTATGCATCCCTGAAATATCAATAACGATACCCATTTTGATCGAAACAGTGTGGGCGGTGCAGGCCGAAATACTGAGAATGCAAGTCGGTTACATAGCGGGACTCTTGAGCCTAATTACACCGGGCTCGTGCGGTTTACCTTTATATAGATATATGGTGCTATTGAATTTGTTCCGAGTACGTACATATATACTTTGGTTTCAGTTCTGTTTCAATTATTTATATATATACCCGGTGATTTTCTGATTTGTGGTAATTATGTACTTATATAACTGTATTGATCTTACGAGTTATTTTAATTACTGGTTTACGTATATACGCTAATTCATGGTTCGTGCCAGTTAGACAGTCTACATACGAGGTGACAACAGGGCTTTGTAGTCGATGGGGTGTATAGAGGAACTCGGTTTATATATTCGCTGGCGCCATGAGGCGATTAATTGGTTCTGCTTACATAGATGTACACGTTCCGATGATAACCCTGGAACTCTCCTTAACTAACTTTATCCTACATTCTTTCTCAAGAAATAGCAAAACAACGGACAAGCGTGTGTCCAAAAACGAGAAAACGAAGAAAATCTTAAGCGTAATCAATGAGAAACACTTGGCAAAATCGGTTACGGCATAACTTTGGATGGGTCGGAGTTCAACTGACGATTTCCATGCAAAATAGAGTTTGTTTAACATCGGTCAGCTCAATACTCAAACTTTTCGATCCTAACTCAGCTCAGGGAATCATGTAAATTAAGTCTAAGCGCAAGTGTTACGCTTTATTTGTACCTAACTCAATGACCGAGGGAGGCCCAACACGACTACTGCTACCGAATTAATTTGTTTGGGTGGCTAGGCATCACCTCGTGCCTGCGGGACAAGCTAGGACGGATAGTGTTATCATGTAAACGGAAGTGTGGACGGGGAGTCCGGAAGGCTTAGGCAAAAGCTAATAATACGAGCTTTTCATTCCTACCTTAACTATTCTCAGAGCCAATCCTAACCCTTAGCGATACTGATCGGTTGTTAGCCTATGACTTCCCATCACACTTACAAATCGTATCCTTTGACTCGGCGTCCATCGCGGGTGTCCGTCCAACCACAGAAGCAATCAGCAAAACCATAAGAAACACGCATACTGAAGCGAAAATGTAACACTAATGAAAGCGACAGAGCCGGTGTGCAGAACGACCGAACTCTGCGCTGCCGCAGTCGTACTGAACTCTGGAATGTTTACGCGTCTCCGCTTTTATACTAACTTTTGAAATTTTAAATTTTCAAATTTGTGACCGTTTGAAGTGCTTGGTCAGCACTTCTGGTCCATTTTCTGACTTAATCTTGCCTAATTAGAACAAATACTCTCATCGGTCCGATTTTCGATGAATTTCAGACCGATTTTATACGAAACCTTATTTAATTAAATAAATACCCTTATCGATGCATATTTCGAATACTTTCGGACAAATCTAACTTTATTTACGACCGCTTAAATACAACTTTCCAAGGACTTCTGCTGGATTTATACTACACTGTACAAATTTTATATAAAATTTAATTTAAAACTTTTACTCCCTAAACTTTATAAACTCTATCGCAACTTCACAACCCCGGCTGAACATCAAACGACTGCTGCTGCTAATAACCATCCAAGAACGGCACTATTCACTGAAAGCTTTATATTAAATTGTTATTTGTGTCAACTCCATTGCAAGCTAGTACGGTCAAACCACTGATAAGAAATTCCAGAACATCAAGCTGTATATGAAGTTTATGTTAATTTAATACAAATCGACGAGGCTTCAAATTAAACAATATTTACTTAGCAGCTGAAGCTACTGCAACATTGACGACAAGCCACCGATAGAGTCAATTTTAATATAATTTTGCTATTAAAGAGCCTATTGACATTGCAAGTTTAATATTAAAACCGTGTACTCTCGTATAAACATCTGTGCTTACACGTTTGGGGGCCTAGCGTCCAGGGGAAAGAAACGCGCGTAAGTAAACAAAAGAAAGAAGTGAGGGCGATGGGGGTAAAAAGAGGGTGGGGATCCTTGGGAGATGGCCGGAGTGCCGAACAGGACTCGGATTCGGATTCAATAGGTCCGTCCGGTCATTTTAAGATGTAACAGGACCGTATTCGGTCTACAGGGGGAAAATAGGCTCTTGGTGGAGGGTCCATGTCAAATTTTTCTCCGGGTAGGGTGTTTTAAACGGTTCCCCTGGGTTCAGGGCGCACTTTTCTGGGGTGCTTTATATATTTTGGGTTAGTCTGGCCAAGGGGAATCTAATGAGGGGTTACACGCCAGTCGTGGCGTTTTTTCTAAAATCTTCGTATGAGCGGGTATCTAAAAGTGGGCGCAGCTGGACCGGTCCGGGCTCAAATTAAAGCCTCGGGCTGGGGATTCTAACGATGCCCTATATATAATTTTGTGTTTGATACTCATTGAATTATTGAATTAATTGTATTCCGCCGGCTTACGTGCCTACATATTTACTCATAGGTCCGTGGATCCGGGTCGGATTTCCACGAAACCGGTCTCATTCGAAAGACCGCAAAATTTCCTATAAGAAATGTTAAGTACAAAATTTCGGAATTCCCAAGAGTTATGGGCCGGAGCCGATAATTTTAATACCAAATTTTCCTAAATTTTCATTTTCTTTTCTTATCTTAACCAGCGAGATTGAACACTGGTAAATAATATTTCATTTATTTCGTGAGGACGGTCGTGATGGGTATCCGTCACGGCCAGTCATTCCTATAAAGATCTGTAACAACTTTCGTGGTCCTACCATTTGGGGTATGGCAATTCCTACGTATACACTTATACTGGGTTCAACGGGGGGGAGTCGTACCGTCCTAAAATTCTCTACAAAGCGAGTATGGCAAGGGCTCGCCATACGCGCGGTCTGTACCTATAAAATACCAATTTGCATGCGTAAAAATTCCTGACTTCTTCTAAAATCAACCGAAATTGGTTATGCTCAATCAGTCGTACTTCTAACCTAGAAATTACAAAAATTACAACAAGGTATGACAAACAGCGTACATAAAGTCATGGTAAAATGCAGGCGCTTTTATGGCCTGATCAACCCAATAAAAAGTACAATTATAGCACGACATGATCATAAGACGGTGTACAATGACAATAATAAGGCGGCGCTTTTATGGCCTCACATATGTAATGACAACGAACGGCATGAATATAGTATAGTACTCATATACAAATAGTTAACGCATATTATCCCGATCAAGCGGCTGGATCGTGTACCTGAAAATACGTATGAGCAACAACATCGATTCCAACGGCACACAACTATATGATACGATCAAGATAATATATATCAAACACGTGCCTTTATTGCCATCAAAAGTATAGTAAGAACGATGATAATGATACATAATTCAAATATATATACCAATGCTGCCTTTATGGCCAACAATAACATGATAAAAATCATGATTGTGCCAATATAAACACTAAGGAGTGCCTTTAGGGCACTACAATCAATATGTATATAGATGGATATAGATATCTGTATATACGGTTACAATTCCTTGACGATTATGCATCCCTGAAATATCAATAACGATACCCATTTTGATCGAAACAGTGTCGGCGGTGCAGGCCGAAATACTGAGAATGCAAGTCGGTTACATAGCGGGACTCTTGAGCCTAATTACACCGGGCTCGTGCGGTTTACCTTTATATAGATATATGGTGCTATTGAATTTGTTCCGAGTACGTACATATATACCTTGGTTTCAGTTCTGTTTCAATTATTTATATATATACCCGGTGATTTTCTGATTTGTGGTAATTATGTACTTATATAACTGTATTGATCTTACGAGTTATTTTAATTACTGGTTTACGTATATACGCTAATTCATGGTTCGTGCCAGTTAGACAGTCTACATACGAGGTGACAACAGGGCTTTGTAGTCGATGGGGGTGTATAGAGGAACTCGGTTTATATATTCGCTGGCGCCATGAGGCGATTAATTGGTTCTGCTTACATAGATGTACACGTTCCGATGATAACCGTGGAACTCTCCTTAACTAACTTTATCCTACATTCTTTCTCAAGAAATAGCAAAACAACGGACAAGCGTGTGTCCAAAAACGAGAAAACGAAGAAAATCTTAAGCGTAATCAATGAGAAACACTTGACAAAATCGGTTACGGCATAACTTCGGATGGGTCGGAGTTCAACTGACGATTTCCATGCAAAATAGAGTTTGTTTAACATCGGTCAGCTCAATACTCAAACTTTTCGATCCTAACTCAGCTCAGGGAATCATGTAAATTAAGTCTAAGCGCAAGTGTTACGCTTTATTTGTACCTAACTCAATGACCGAGGGAGGCCCAACACGACTACTGCTACCGAATTAATTTGTTTGGGTGGCTAGGCATCACCTCGTGCCTGCGGGACAAGCTAGGACGGATAGTGTTATCATGTAAACGGAAGTGTGGACGGGGAGTCCGGAAGGCTTAGGCAAAAGCTAATAATACGAGCTTTTCATTCCTACCTTAACTATTCTCAGAGCCAATCCTAACCCTTAGCGATACTGATCGGTTGTAAGCCTATGACTTCCCATCACACTTACAAATCGTATCCTTTGACTCGGCGTCCATCGCGGGTGTCCGTCCAACCACAGAAGCAATCAGCAAAACCATAAGAAACACGCATACTGAAGCGAAACTGTAACACTAATGAAAGCGACAGAGCCGGTGTGCAGAACGACCGAACTCGGCGCTGCCGCGGTCGTACTGAACTCTGGAATGTTTACGCGTCTCCGCTTTTATACTAACTTTTGAAATTTTAAATTTTCAAATTTGTGACCGTTGGAAGTGCTTGGTCAGCACTTCTGGTCCATTTTCTGACTTAATCTTGCCTAATTAGAACAAACACTCTCGTCGGTCCGATTTTCGATGAATTTCAGACCGATTTTATACGAAACCTTATTTAATTAAACAAATACCCTTATCGCTGCATATTTCGAATACTTTCGGACAAATCTAACTTGGTTTACGACCGCTTAAATACAACTTTCCAAGAACTTCTGCTGCATTTATACTACACTGTACAAATTTTATATAAAATTTAATTTAAAACTTTTACTCCCTAAACTTTATAAACTCTATCGCAACTTCACAACCCCGGCTGAACATCAAACGACTGCTGCTGCTAATAACCATCCAAGAACGGCACTATTCACTGAAAGCTTTATATTAAATTGTTATTTGTGTCAACTCCATTGCAAGCTAGTACGGTCAAACCACTGATAAGAAATTCCAGAACATCAAGCTGTATATGAAGCTTATATTAATTTAATACAAATCAGCGAGGCTTCAAATTAAACAATATTTACTTAGCAGCTGAAGCTACTGCAACATTGACGACAAGCCACCGATAGAGTCAATTTTAATATAATTTTGCTATTAAAGAGCCTATTGACATTGCAAGTTTAATATTAAAACCGTGTACTCTCGTATAAACATCTGTGCTTACACGTTTGGGGGCCTAGCGTCCAGGGGAAAGAAACGCGCGTAAGTAAACAAAAGAAAGAAGCGAGGGCGATGGGGGTAAAAAGAGGGTGGGGATCCTTGGGAGATGGCCGGAGTGCCGAACAGGACTCGGATTCGGATTCAATAGGTCCGTCCGGTCATTTTAAGATGTAACAGGACCGTATTCGGTCTACAGGGGGAAAATAGGTTTTGGGGGAGGGTCCATGTCAAATTTTTCTCCGGGTAGGGTGTTTTAAACGGTTCCCCTGGGTTCGGGGCGCACTTTTCTGGGGTGCTTTATATATTTTTGGGTTAGTCTGGCCAAGGGGAATCTAATGAGGGGTTACACGCCAGTCGTGGCGTTTTTTCTGAAATCTTCGTATGAGCGGGTATCTAAAAGTGGGCGCAGCTGGCCCGGTCCGGGCTCAAATTAAAGCCTCGGGTCTGGGGATTCTAACGATACCCTATATATAATTTTGTGTTTGATACTCATTGAATTATTGAATTAATTGTATTCCGCCGGCTTACGTGCCTACATATTTACTCATAGGTCCGTGGATCCGGGTCGGATTTCCACGAAACCGGTCTCATTCGAAAGACCGTAAAATTTCCTATAAGAAATGTTAAGTACAAAATTTCGAAATTCCCAAGAGTTATGGGCCGGAGCCGATAATTTTAATACCAAATTTTCCTAAATTTTCATTTTCTTTTCTTATCTTAACCAGCGAGATTGAACACTGGTAAATAATATTTCACTTATTTCGTGAGGACGGTCGTGATGGGTATCCGTCACGGCCAGTCATTCCTATAAAGATCTGTAACAACTTTCGTGGTCCTACAATTTGGGGTAGGGCAATTCCTACGTATACACTTATACTGGGTTCAACGGGGGGGGAGAGTCGTACCGTCCTAAAATTCTCTACAAATCGAGGATGGCAAGGGCTCGCCATACGCACGGTCTGTACCTATAAAATACGAAATTGCATGCGTAAAAATTCCTGACTTTTCTTCTAAAATCATCCGAAATAGGTTATGCTCAATCAGTCGTACTTCTAACCTAGAAATTACAAAAAATACAACAAGGTATGACAAACAGCGTACATAAAGTCATGGTAAAATGCAGGCGCTTTTATGGCCTGATCAACCGAATAAAAAGTACAATTATAGCACGACATGATCATAAGACGGTGTACAATGACAATAATAGGGCGGCGCTTTTATGGCCTCACATATGTAATGACAACGAACGGCATGAATATAGTATAGTACTCATATACAAATAATTAACGCATATTATCCCGATCAAGCGGCTGGATCGTGTACCTGAAAATACGTATGAGCAACAACATCGATTCCAACGGCACACAACTATATGATACGATCAAGATAATATATATCGAACACGTGCCTTTATGGCAATCAAAAGTATAGTAAGAACGACGATAATGATACATAATTCAAATATATATATACCAATGATGCCTGTATGGCCAACAATAACATGATAAAAATCATGATTGTGCCAATACAAACACCAAGGCGTGCCTTTAGGGCACTACAATCAATATGTATATAGATGGATATAGATATCTGTATATACGGTTACAATTCCTTGACGATCATGCATCCCTGAAATATCAATAACGATACCCATTTTGATCGAAACAGTGTCGGCGGTGCAGGCCGAAATACTGAGAATGCAAGTCGGTTACATAGCGGGACTCTTGAGCCTAATTACACCGGGCTCGTGCCGTTTACCTTTATATAGATATATGGTGCTATTGAATTTGATCCGAGTACGTACATATATACCTTGGTTTCAGTTCTGTTTCAATTATTTACATATATACCCGTTGATTTTCTGATTTGTGGTAATTATGTACCTATATAACTGTATTGATCTTACGAGTTATTTTAATTACTGGTTTACGTAGAAACGGTAATTCATGGTTCGTGCCAGTTAGAAAGTCTACATACGAGGTGACAACAAGGCTTTGTAGTCGATGGGGGTGTATAGAGGAACTCGGTTTATATATTCGCTGGCGCCATGAGGGGATTAATTGGTTCTGCTTACATAGATGTACGTATTGCAATGCGACGGTGGGTTCCGTACTCTTTTGAGCTATTCCCATCGGGTGTTCCAGGTTGGGGAGAAACTGGTAACAGAATTCGGAAATGATGGCCACTATACATGTGGTCATGATTATTGGGGAACACGACTAAATGTTGACCATTACGCTATGGACAGGATTTTTTTGTATTCGGAAAAATGTTGTCCATTATACTGTGGACGGGATTATTTGGTATTCGAAAAAATGTTGTTCATTATACGGTGGACATAATTATTGGTATTCGCTAAAAATGTTGACCATTGCACTGTGGTCAGATTTATTTTTGTTCGAAAAAATGTTGACCATTGGGGTGTGGTCAGAATTATTGTAAATGTTGACCATTATTGTGTGGTCAAGATTATGGGTTTTTTGGTAAAGGTTTGCCATTAGGCTGTGGTCAGGATTATCCACCTCGTAACGATCCGTATGGATCTGTTACACAAATAACTGCTGTATATCCATTCTAATATAAAGAGTTTCCGCGGATTTTGACGAAAGCATCCCATGATGCAATGGCTCCAGTTACACAATAAAACGGTCAATCAGCCTATAAAACAGCCAAATTTATTGAATTTGACTTGGCTGGAGAAAATTTATTGAATTCTGAGTGAGAGTGAAATGAGCGAAGCGAAGAATTTTTGCTAGTCAGGAGTGTAAAATTTGGCAGCGTCCGTTTGCAGGTTTTTTCGGGTGACACGCATAACTCAACTTCTGATAGGCAAAACAGGCCGTGCGATACTCATTCGAAAGCTTTAAGTCTCTATTTGTGCCCTTTAGTTAGGCGCAAAAACCGATTCCAACTCCTTCCTCCTCAAAAGAGGGTCCGAAAGGGCCCAAGCAGGGTCCCTAGGATCCCACGAAAACACGTTATGAGTCATAACTCAACAACCATCGGCGTTGTCTGGCCGCATTTGGGCTCATTTTGTTCAGAAAATTTAGCTCTATAAAGCTGTGTAAATGTTATTGCCGAGGCCACCTATGCTCCAGGCTTGGTTCAAAATGTGTTTTCAAAATGAACCCTTGGGAGCCACGAAAACATCAAATTGATCATATCTCCTTAGCCGTTGGAGGGATTCGGGCTAAGATTGGGCTCTAAACAGCTATCGACTGCACCTTTCGAGCAGGATTGGGTAAAGACGGTTTATACATGGACCCCGGAAACACCAAATTGGACATATCTCCTCAACCACTAGAGCGATTCGGCTCATTTTGTTCAGAAAGCAAAGCTCTACATAGCTATATACGCTGCGTTGCTATTGACTTCACCTGTTGAGCAGGGTTGGGTTAAGATGGGTTGTAAATGGGCCCTTGTGACTCCGAAAACACCAAATTGACCATATCTCCTCAACGACTAGAGCAACTCAGCTGCGGATGGCCTCATTTTGTTCAGAGAAATAGCTATATGCGGTGCTCTACTATTTGAGTCCACCAGCAGAGTATGTTTCGATGAATACAATATATAAGAAGAATTAATACAAGTATACACGAACTGAGCTGATGAGGCTGCAAAGCTATACCTGTGAATTTGTTGTGCGGCTGAATGTAAGTGTGATTTGTCATGTAAGTGGAAATGTAAGAACTTTCCTAACTTGTATTTACGCTCAGAATTCACTTTCTTGGCCACGAGACAAGTCCCTAGTTATATGTACTGAATTACATATGTTAATTATACGTTAATTTCAATCAGTACAACGATAAACACGTATAACAACAGAAAAATTACACGAGATACAGACTTTTGCCATGCACCGTCTGTACGAAACTAACTACAAGATATTTATCAATGCAACAATCCAAAATGGTGTCAGTCCTTCTTTACGCTAGTGGACCCGCTTATGTGTGCTAAATGAAATTAATATACATATACTTGCAATATGTACAGTACTCGCCCGAAATGAGTGTCACCTTCCGAATGAACGAACAATGAACAGAAATCGAACTAAATTTATTTACTCTAGAGCAAACGTCGAACACTTTTCGAACAGCTCTCGAACAGATTAATAAACGGCGCCAAATTTTCAATCACGTCTCGAACAAAACCCGAACAATAACTTATCGAACGAACATCGAACAATCAGCATTGATTTCTGGCGAGTACTGTATATGTAATGGTATTATCGGCATAGCATCAATGTTTATGACAATATAGTTGTGATGCGTGGTGACTAGCAAAATGCTCGGGGATGAAACAAAAGAAAACAAGCAAATAGGGTAGTTAGATAGAGTGAGATGGTTCAGGTTCCTTTCAGGTCCAGTTTGCTACTGAGGTTAGATTGTTTATTTGACATTTCGTTTATCAATGTTACATGAAAAAGCATTTTGAAAAATTCCCTGCAGCAGCCATACAATTTCATTATTTCCATGATTTCCCTGATCACCCGGAAGCCTGAATATGAAGACTGTAGCTTTATAATCTGAACGATTATTCATATAGCGCTAAAATTGATGTTATTAAGCCCAATGGCGTTAGCGTCGCGTTTGCAGTCTAACTAACGTTCGTATGAAAACGAAAAACCAATACTGAAATAATGTGTATAACATAAAACAGAAGTGCTTAATATTTATTAACGATGCACCAGCGCAACACCAACTACAGCAGCGCAATCAAAGAGCCATGGTAGCTATGAAGCTGTTTAATTTATTCAAAGTAACTCCTGAAACATACCAGGCGCAACTCCGAAGAATCCTTTCTCTGGATTGATCGCGCGTAATTGGCCGTTGGCGTCGAATTTCATCCACGCAATATCGTCGCCAATACATTCGACCCTAAAACATAAAAATATTGCTTAGTCTGCTTAATGTAATAATAAAACCTGGCCCGTCCCTGTGGTAGATCCTGCAAAAAACACCACATTCGTCAAGTTTCATTCCATGCTCTGCCCCACAGATACCCGAAACCCTCATGTTACGTTCTCTGTAAAATTAAATATTTTTTAAATCAATTAGTACTATTACTGTATAAATTAGTACTAATGCTAAAATACTGTAAGTTTAGAAAATATTTTACATGACCGTTCAAAACATGCAAATATTGTGTCATAAAGAAAAATTTTATTCCAGTAACATCAGCCGAAAATTAACATGACCAGAGGTCGCCCTTACAATTCGGACGACCTGTACAATATCTTTTATATACAAACTAGTACCTCGCAAGCGAGGGTGAAACGGAGTGATCGTGGTTTCATCAAGTGGTAATTTTGTGAAATCACCTTGCAACAGGCGTTGTTTTATGTATACATTACACTAATACCCATTGAAAACCGTAAAACCTCGCAACCCTAAGCCCATCGAAAACAACACTGCTGCAAAAGCAGTAAGTATTCGTGCTAGTCTGTTGATACCCAAACCAATTGTATCCCGTGTGCCGAGAAACATATATGTAGCTAGAACATTCTTCGTAACCTTTACGAAATACATAACCAAGATACTGAATAGACTATATTCCGGTAATCTATATAGTTCGTTGACTCTAGACCCATTGAAAACCTCTGAAACGGTATGAAGTATTCCTAGCAATAAATAGCCAAACAAATGAAACCCTACTACACTTAGGAAATCGGATTCGTCGACCGTAAAACCTTCAATATAATAACCGGTTTTTAATATAAGTCTCGGTTTTTCGATACAAAGCCATTATCGCGAGATATGGGCTGTGAAAGACAGGCACCCGTATGACCAAATTTGGCAACGAATGCTTAAACCTGTTTTTTTTGCAATTTTTATCCCGAAGATGGGGTCGGAGCTATTCGCGTTCAACTAGAGGGCACATCTGTGTCTTTTTGTTATCGAACAGAGAAAACTATCGAAATCCATCCACCCGACGATGGGTTATGAATGATACAAACAGATAACTAAAATTTTTTTCCCTATTTCCGCCCTAGCGCCCTCAGTCAGAACTTCGACTGCTCCGTTTCAATAAATCCCTGAACAAATCACCCCAAAAAAGCGCTGTTTAAAATGTAATACACTATCTAAATCCTCACCAAGCGCGGAAAATGACTCGCAAACGGAGAAGGTAGGAGAAAACGAACATCAGAAGGGCAAAATATTCGGAATCACATGGAATTTGAATCAAAATTTTTGCTCAAGACGTGATCTCTGGGGCACGTATTGATGTGTGGCGTGATGTCTTCTGTGGGAGGAAATTTTCCTGGACAAGAAATTCGTTTCCTGGTACCGTTCACTTTGAAGAAGGCAGCAAAGATAACACCATATTCGAATAATATGGAATGTTGTTACTGGTGAACGTTTACAGCGCTTCGTTTTCGTAGCTTATACGACTACCAAGTGCAGACTTTCAGCCGCCCGTGCTTACATGTGTATACAGTAACTATAGAGTTGCTTACTGCCGGTTTCATGGATGGCTCTCATCCTTTATCCTGGCTTGGGACAAACAGAGAAAAATTTATGTATTTATAATTACGTAATAATGTAAAATTGCTTTTCATACTTACGTTTCTTCATTGTGTAAAAATTCGTGAAATTCTAGAACCAAAATTTGTAAGTCTGGGCCCAGCGTTTAAGGTTTGGACCCAAAAGAAATTTGCTAGACGCAAGGTCCGTCTTGAAAAAACCCTTAGAAACAGTTCATATGGTGCCGATACAAAGACATGATATTGTCATCTGAAGTTTAATTTACTTATATCCAGGCATCGTTGATCGAAGCATTGCCAAGTTGGTTTTGCCACATGCCGACGGGAACGCGGCTGCTACATAACGTTTTCGGCCAGACGGACTTGTAATGCCCATTATCTAAAAACTGACACAATCATAGAACGTTACCAAAACGATCAAGTCACATTAACCTAAAATAAAAAAATTCAATAATTGAGTAATGTTTAGATACAGTACATACCAGAACGTACAGAAGTTTTTCGAATCAAACGAACATCGAACAAACAGGGCATGAATATCGAGCCAGCAACTGTCATTCCTACGGGGAACTGTAAAGGAATGCTTAATAAAACGCAAAAAATCGATTTTAAAGGTTTTGCAAGAACAAAAAATAAACCTAGGCTTGAAAATACACTTGAAAACATACTGTCTTTTTTGCTGTACAGTGTACTTTTTTACTGTCATTATAGTGCATTGTACCTTTCGTAATCTCATTGATGAATCCAGAGCCTCAGAGCGATAATCAACGTCCATACTGACTCGCTCCTTAATGAAGGCTATTCCAACAGTCTCAGCCAAACATAAATGCCGTCTGTGGACTGAACACTGCTGAACTTGGCACTGCTGCATTCTGAGTGTTAACGAAGTATTCCTACGTTTCATGCGGTGAAATGCTGTCAGTTCGTGGATATTTTCTTATGATAACCAGGACTCTAACTTGCGATGTCCGATCAACTCGCGTGATAGCTCAAACAAAACATATGTGCTTGTACTCTTTACTACGGCTTAAAACAGACCCCAAACGCCTTCTTCAATAATGCGGAAGCTACTATAGCATGCATACAGTGAGATGATGAAAATATATGCTACAACCAATTCCTGTCCTGAATTAATCCCACTAGAAACAACACCACACTGAATATAACCGATCTGAACTTATTTCTGCCTTTTTAGAACTAGTAACTCGCAGGCGAGGGTGAAACGGGACGTGTGTGGTTGCATTTGAAGTTGTATTGTTTAATCAACTGCAACATACTGTGACATAACTATAACATCCCTAATCCTTTTCAACCCTGAACACATTGAAAACCTTAAAACCTCGTCGACCCCAAACCAACCGGAAAAACTGAGGACACATCAAGTATATATGCTGGTCTCTACATAATCAAAGCATCGTATTCAGCCTACTGGAAAACATATTACAGACAATTATTCCTGATGACTTGTACGCAACATTTAATCACACAGCTGAAGATATACTATATTCTGGAAATCGGGTTCATTGATCCTAAACAGATTTAGAATCCATGAAATATGCACGCCGGGCTCTAGATAACGAAATCTGCGTATTCAGCATACCGAAAACCCGCATTATAGACTATTTTTGATGCCATGTACCAAACTACAGAAGATCATCTGTTTTCTGGAAACCGGATTCATTACCATAAACCCACTGAAGACGTCCGAAAAGCTATTACATTCTCGTACTGGAGTCTAGACAGGCACACCATCGAATTTAGCCTACCGGAAAACCTATATAGACAATTCATGATAACCTGTAAGTAACAAGTAATCAAACAGCTGAAGAGAGACTATATTCTGGAAATCAGGTTCATTGCTAAACCATGAAAAGTCATGAAATATAATGCACCGTGGGCACTAAATAACCAAATTATTGTATGCAGCGTTAAGAAATACCTATATAGACCATTCTTCATGCCCTGTAGGAAATACATAATCATACAAAAAATGAAAATGCCCATTTTGGAAATCGGGTTCGTCGGCCGGAAAATTTTTGAAACCACACGAAAAGGTATAATATAGTCAAGTTAAATTCTAGATAGAAAACCTATCTATAGCCACTCATTGTAGGGTAAAAACAGGCAATAACTTGTCGAAATTTGAAAAATCGCAATTTCTGGTAAAAAGTCGATGAACCATGTTTAGGTCCACAGCGGCGCAAGGAGTGGTCCCACAAAAACTCGTGTTAGCAAAGTTGTAGATTTCGACAAGCTGACTGTATATAATGGTCTCCATTCGAAGACTGTACCGCGAGATATAAGCCTCAAGGCCTGGCACCAGCAGAGCCAGATTTGGCAAAAAACGCTTAAAAACCTGTTTTTGATATTTTCACAAAGATGGGGTCGGAGCTGTTCGCGTTCAACTAAAGGACACATCCTCGTCACTTTTGCTATCGAATAAAAAAATTACCGAAATACATCCATCCGCAGATGCGGTACGAATGACAGCAACAGATAAAAAAGAAATTTCTGTGATTTTCCCCCTAGCACCCTCAGTGGAAACTCCGCTAGCTCCGTTTCAATTACGGTCAGATTTATTCATACACAATGGTTTATGTAAAGTAATTCTACTATTAAAAAGTTAAACTAAATTCTATTGGTATAGATTCTAAAACTTTTTATTTAAATTATCTTGATTTGACTGATTCTACCCAGAATTATTTCTGCAGATTTGACTTTAGCAAAATTAACTGTAGAATACAATTTAGTATAGGATCATTCCTAACACTCATATTACCATTTTTTTGCATGCACACTTCTGACGATATAAAAGTGGGCTAATGAGGGTCAGGTAAATATGATGTCCGACATACAAACCATGTTTTGGCTGCATTCTAACAATCGATGTTGATATTTTAGACAAATCGTGTTCATTTTGTACAGTAATTGTACAGCTTAATATATCGAATAATGATTCTACGCAAAGCTACAATAAGATCAAAGATTAGAACCGAAATGATTTTTACAAGGATGCTTGAAACCGAAATTATACGAAAACGGTCGTATCTCAATCTCAATAATATTATGTGTTCTTGTGCTAAAGTTGTAGAGCAAGAGAAGCTCTATGTAGCTGTATCTGGTACATACAATGGTGGTTACCTATGTGGTAAGATTGGGAAAATGATTTTAGGATAGGCCCAATAAACCCGAACTACACTTAAACGGTCATAATATCTATAAATTATCAAAGTATATAGGTCATTCTGGGCCCAACTTTTAGGGCTAATGAAGCTCTATACATCTCCATATATTTTAAGATATGTTCATGAGACCCGAAATACACTAAAACGCATATTTATGTATAACAAACAAAAATGTATTGGTATTCTTAGACTTATTTTGTACAGCGAAAGCACCTCCTGTATAGCTATTTTGTGCTATTTTGGTACTATACTGTAAGACTATTATAAAAACGAGTTTTAACAAGGGCCCAAGATGAAATACACGAAAACGGTCATATTATAACCAATGAAAATATATGTATCATCTTGGGATCATTTTCTAGAGCGAGCAAACATCTGTGCAGTTTAACATGTAACGCATTGTGGTGATTAATAATGTTGTAGTTTATGCAAAAATAGGTTTTAAGATGGGTCTAAGAAACCAGAGATACACAAAATGATCATATCTCTACAAACAAGAAAAACAAGCGGGACTTTTTTATTGGTGTACAACGAAATAAACTCTATGTAGATGCATATGATGTGCTATTAAGGTGGCTACTTATGTTGTAGAATACACTCAGAATTCAAACACCACGCCTCGACAAGTTCTTTGCTGTATTATTTTCCACATTAAGATACAGAGCATGTGTCGACAAAAAGAAAAAACCTGCCTTACAATACTTTCAATCAAGCAATTATCAAAAAAACAAGCAAACAATAATTTGCTTTTACACCTTTATCCTGTTTTCAAAATATCTCGACCATTCGAGTAGTTATATAACAGCTATTGAACACAAACAGATAAAGTTAATTTTGAACAAAGTTTAGATAAAAATAACTGAACAATTTATTTTTCGAACAAACTCTAATTTGTGGCGAAAACTGCACGTTACAACAGATTAAAAACTACAAAAACGGAGAAAACAAATCGAAAAAAAGAAAATACTTGCAATATTCACTATGACTCCTGAATGGACGCTCGAAAAACCCTATCTTTGCCCTTGCGGTAAACAGATACAAAGCTATAGAAGATTTGTATGTCACTGATACCGAAATAATGTAAAAAGCAAATCAATCAAATTAGTGGTCTAGCATTGCAACTATCCAAGTGCTATATTCGGTTTATTCGGAGATGAATTTACGTGTAGAAGAACAAGTTTGGCACAAGACTTAAGAAAAACCCATCATGTCTAGTTTTTGCGACCTTGAATGAACGCATAATGTCTCTTTAAGCTTTAACCTTAAGGTTAAAATAAGCTTAGCGTAGGATCACACTCAAAATTTAAATTTTTGTCCGATGACTCTCTTGCCTATTTCTCCCACATCCATAAAGCTATAACATTTGACATAATCCCAAAACGCTTAAGGCATTTTTAACTCATATTATCGAACACACCACCACGTTTCGCCTCCGTTCACCTAAATTCGAAAAATATGATTAATCAAAACTGATTTTACGTGGTTGCTACATGCATAAGTATGAAAACCTTGAGCTTAGAGCTTCGGTACACATAAAACTTACTAGCATATGCTCGGCCATCCATCCTTCATTTCGCCCAATAATCGAACCAAGCCGCAACGCCAAGCACTTTTTTCCCAGTAAAGAATTGCCTCCGTATCCCGATCCGAACGAAACGATCTCGTTGGATTCGGGGATTTGAGCTATTATTGTTTGTGCCGGATTACATGGCCAATTTTGAACCGGGGGAGCTTAAATTTAATATTACATTTTGTCATTTTATTATAATTCTGGCCTAGTCGAGATGCATTCCTACAGATATAAAACTAAACATTCTAGTATTTTATGGCGTGAAGTATTTTACTACCACAAAAATGTTTGAACAATTTCGTGCGTTGCGACCCGTTGAGTTGGGTGTAACATGTCGACAAGACAGAGTTATTGACTATGTCTCAATTCATTTTCCTATTTAAGTTGAGTTCTTGCAACATAAGATCGGTCTAATAAGTAAAACCAGCCTTTTTAGGTAACAACTCAATTACTTTGAAACAGAATAACATAATGTACACTGGTCTGTCCAAAATGTGGGTGTGGGGGTACCCCACTTTCCGAATCGCTCAACTCGTCCCCAACGCACTCGAAATTTCCTATGTTCAACTATATCCATCTTTATAGTTTCTATTTATGTTTTTGAATGCAAAATAAGTTTTTATACCTTAATTACTACATTTCCAATGCAAATGTTGGTTTATCGCCAGAAAAAGTTTTACGATCTTTAGAAGTATCTGAATATATGGAGATACGTAGCATATATATCTAAATCTCATCTCCCCCGTTCCAGTGTAAAGTTTTCACGGAGAACGAACTTTAAAATTTTTCCCAAAACTTCTCCCCGCCCCACCTTTTAGTAGGCTGTGGATAGGCGAAGTACAAACAAACTTTCTGCTCTAGATGTAAGCATGAAATAAAAACACGACACAGGATGTGCTCAAAAGTGCTCAGAATCATCGCCCCAAAAACCACGCTTATGGCATATAACAAACTCACTTTTATAAGGTAGCGGCACACCGACACTATGCATACATCCGACAAAGTCGTGCTGTTCGTCCGGTCCTGATGCGAGGTACTCGACCGATTCTTGACCCATGTGAGTCATAACGCGCATACTTGCAACCACGTATGGTGAGTCTGTGATTTCGATTCCAACCCGTGAGAGGGCTCCGCCAACCGGTCCCATACTAAACGGAATTACGTACATCGTTCGGCCTGGAAACAACAAATAAGAAAAGTACTTAAGTTTAACTAGATAAAATCATATGTCACAACAACAAATTGCAATCCAACGCCTTCAATTATTCAGCACTTACTGTAAATATATAAATGATCAGGCGAACGGCATCACGCATAACGTAAAAATGCTTTGAACATAGTAGTTGCGGTGAGCAACAGCAACCAAGCGTCTTAATTCACAACAAAGTTGGTGTCTCGTCCGAACGACACCACAATCCTTCATTGCTCATCGATGACACTCCCACTAATACTGACCTGTCATACATGCCGGAAAGCGTTGAGCAACTGCACGGTTTAATTCGGCTGGCGAAATCCAGTTGCCTAGAATTGAGCGAAGCGTTGGATCGACGCCTTGCGCCACAGTCTCGTGCCGTGATTCCGTTGACATAAATGTACGTGATTCCACTCGGGCAACGTCAGCTGGATCGGTTCGCGCCAACCAACTAGAAATAATAAAGAATAATTATACGAATTCATAGAACAACTCAAGTTTACAAATATTTGTATGCAAAAGTGAATGGGGATATATCAAGTAACAATATAATATAGCCTATTTTTACTCAGAAAATCATTAATCATAATGTCACTGATATATAAACAGGTGATAAGTCTAAAAATCAGTACATTTTTCAGCACAGTCTTATATCGCATTTCACTACAAACCTCGATAACCTAAAAGTGCACAAAGAGTCAAAAACAGTATCATGACTACCGAATAGTACACAAAAATTTAATTTTCAACAGAAAGACTATATCGTCAATACTCATCGCCCAAGATTTCTGTTTAGCAAGGACATATTATAAACAATTTTGCTGAAGAATATGACACTCGATCATAGTCATGTAGTTCCCCTATCCGATGAAGCAGTATTTTATGTTTGGCGCCAAAGAACCTTGGCAGGATTGGGGTAGAAAATCCCCCAAACCGAGAACATTGGAAGTGTATATATACCTCTGCAATCCTGGGGGTATTACACGAAAAACGACCATCATCACTTAAGTACATGAGCATGATCGAATTTCATACTTTTCAACAAAATTTTTCTAATGCAATCCTATATTTACTGATCGTGCCTCCGAAGTGAAAACAAAAAATTGGTAGGAATTTGTATTTTAGTTCATTTCTTCTATTATTGAATATGACGCATAGTTCCTGACTATTTCAAATGACCAAAGACATTTTTTACTCAACAGAAGAAGTTGGCGTAGATGGATACATAAAAATTGAATGAAAAATAGGGACCAACCGAACAACCATATAAAACAATCACAGGAAGTTTCATTATACAGATACCGGATAAAACCATCTATTTTATTTCTCGTATTCCATAGCGAAAAGAGTTACTGAGCGTATAGTATAAACCTGCACGAAAGAACAAGTTCGGTGCAAAAAGAGCCAAATCTGTATAGCCCTTCAAGGATACTGACAGAAACAACACTCGTGCAGTTATTGCTGCAGTATAGAAGACATAAGTTAAAGATTCAGTAAGGATCAAAAAAATCCGTTTGACAGTTATTAAATTATTCGCTAATAGCAATATTTGTGAGCTTTGAGATCTAAAAACCTCCTTTGGCTATGCAACTCCTGCTCTCCACCGAATGTATACACACAAATACTAGTGGTTATAAGTGATAAACCCCTAATCACATTAAATATGAGCAAAATTACATATATTCACCAAATCTAGTGTTTTTCTGTAGGCATTGCAATAAAACCGATATAACTAAAATTATTTAATATAGAACTAGTAATACTTTAAAATTATTAAACTATATTAAAAAGTAATTAAACTATAATAAATGCTTAAAATCCCAAAATTCTTTTTTTTAGTTTGCAAATTTTTGAAACAGAACGAGCAAGGCGAGCGGAGTTTACAGCATATATGTCTGGCCTATCCACAGCCCTCCGAAAAGTGGGGGGGAACTTCGGGGGCCCCCATGTACATTCTCGGGGGAAATTTCAAAGTGGGGGATAAATTTTGCTTAAAAATACACAATATTTCCATATTTTCATGCATTTTTACTACTGTGAACGTACTTTCAAGCTAAAAACAATATTTTAGCATTATAAACAGTGGTAATTAATGTTTAAAAAACAATTTGCAAACAAAGAACATAAATTTTCAGACATAAAAATTTTTGGAATTAGTTGAGCATGGGGGGTTTCGGCCGAGTGGGGGGACGGACATGGGGGAAAATCTCACTAACATGGGGGATTTGGAAATTGGGGTGACCCCCCACTGTGGACAGGCCAGTATGTACCTTCGCTAGTGGCAAAAACCGTAAAAAAATTTATTTCTATAACTCATCACGGGATGGATGGATCATCGCAACTTTTTTATTTGATCACAAATTCAGTCTAGTTCGGTATTTTCATTAGACGCTAAACCCGCCCACCACGTCTTCCGAATCAAAATGGGCGCCAAAGGCTAAATTGTCATATTTTTGAAATTTTGCCTCCCAGGTATTTGCCTTTAGCGACTTGTATCTAGAGATATCTAGGACCTTTTGCGACCTGTATCTAGGACTTGGAGACCTGAATTTAGAACCACAAAATCGTCAATAAGCACAGATTACCCACACGGCTCCGTTTACCATTACTACGCGAGTTACTAGTAACGTTCCGAGTTACTGAAGGCATTAATATGGTCAATCGCAAACCTATTATTATTTTATTGGCTCGCTTTGCCTTCTCCGTTTCAATTAATCTCTCCCAGACGACATAATGCGTACAACTGTAGGATAAACCAACAGTATCACTTTCTCGGGATTACAGGATTGAAGCCAACTATACTGAATAATTAACGTTTCGTATAAACTACGATAAACCACACAGTAAACATTTTATATTGCACCCCAAGTCGGATTTTTCTACAGTTTTGTAAACCATTATTACATCGAACGACAAACGAAACATTAAAATCCTTCTGCGTATATCTGTCTACTTTACACTAGGGATCTCACTTTGGTTTCTATACAATTGCATGGTCGGTTCAACACTTGGGAGAGTTCATGCTGCGTTCGATCCGATCCCATTTAAATGCGTCTTGCAATGCATATATTACATACAATCCAATCCTATAGGGCATGCTGACTTTTATCAGATCCAAGTTGGATAACGTTTTGACAAAAACAAGCATCATAAACATTAAGCGGTGAGGGCAGCTGTGGTAGTATCGGATCGCATGTTCAGTGACCATAAATCAGATCATATACAATGTGAAGACGGCCTAATTTCAACTAGTTTCGGATATTCTGCTTCTGATGACAGAAGATAATATAACCACTGTTTTGACTTATAATATATTATTGGGCTATCGCCATTTTATTTACGTAGCATTTATATAAACTAGTAACTCTATCGAAATTTCAGAGCGTAGTGAAGCATACAAAACTAACACCGGCAATAAGATTCCCATACCCTAAACGCCCAAGTGCAAGCTATCAGCCTGCCATGACGTCACAATAAAATTATGAATTTTGGGTCGAGGAACCATGGAGGCGCCATGCCCCCGAACCCATGGAACTATGGGTCGCAGAGCAAAACCAATACAGGCAAGGCAAAGAGTTTCGCATGCATGAAAACCCCCATGTGAATCTTTTCAGTGGCCCATGACGTCAGAAAAAATTTTCGAATTTGGGGTCGAGTAACCCTGGGGCGCCGTACGCCAGTACCTCAAACCCAATAACTCCAGAACTGGAGCCTTAATCGAAAAACAAAAAATAGACATCGGAATTTGTCATTTTACTATGAAATAAAACCAACCAGAGAATAAAACTCAAAAGTTAAGATAAAAATAACCTTGCTTCCGTGAAGGATATTAAAATGGGGTAAAACCCATATGTTCGAATGAGCCTAAGATCATGAAAATCGGTTAAGTCGTTTTAAAGTTATGGTCAATCACACGCACACAGATGGAATTTAAAAGCTTTCATCCCTGCAACAAACAATCCAAAATACGTTATACTACGTTCTGACAATTGCATTTTTCGAAATTGGAGAAATATGAACAAAAATTGGAGAAAAGTTGCAAAAATTATGAATTTTTAAAAATTTCATATATTTGCCAAATTTCGTCGCCGAAAGCCCTATCTGCTGACGGAACTCGTTTTGTATATGTGATTACTGACGAAGTGCATAATACATAATTTCCTAACCAGTTGTCGTATTTAATTAGCGGTACAATCATTTTCATTTGCTGCATTCGTGATAGTAGCGCCTGGTTTTCTGCTTCTGACCCATCGCAAATAACTACCTAAAAATAAACACAGTATAACGTATACACAGTAATAGTTATTTCACATTCGAAGGTGTACAGTAAGTAGCTTTTATAGTGAGTATATGAGGTTTAAAGAGCCTATGGAACTTGAAAAAACAAAAATTAACTGAAAAAAATGAAGCAAAAGAATAATTGTGATGGAAACAGACGAAGATATTAAGAGTTCTGATTCTAGACATGAGTTACACGAAATAAAACAGGTATCACTTAGACTTACCAATCTAAAGCTATCACAGGGTCGTGACAATAGAACCAAGCATGCAAAATCTGACTCATACACAGATCTAATTGCAGCAGCTCACATTTCGAAAGACTAAAGACCAAAACATGCTACTATGGTTTGAAAATTGAACGACTTCACTGAAGACTTGACAGCTTTTTCAAGTCTCAAACTAGTGGAGATCGTAATTACAGACGATAATTTCGATTCTTAACTATATACAATTTTAGGAAAGGGTCTCCAGCTACAAGGAATATATGGAGTTATTTTACTACAGAAATCATCACAATTGCACCTTTTCTCAAAAAACAAAATGCAACACTAAAAAGACAACCGACAACATGCTCACTACAGAAATTATCATGACAGAACTGAAAGAAAATAACGGCCAGTTACACCATCAAGACCACCGTCGAGAGGCAAAGGAAGTTCTACCTCTGAACAAGGAAGATGCATAAATGCAGCATACCTTTCTGAAATGCTAAACACCGAAAATCATGCAGTTAAGGACGCACCGGTAACGCCTAAATTGAATATCCATGCTTCGTAAGGTCACTAATACCTTCTTGATAAATGCACGTTCGCAACGTTAAGACTTAAAAAAGTAAAATTACTATTCACACTTATGTGAAAACCTTAATTAATCGCAAATGAATAACTGTAAAATTTGGCAACGCACAAACGATGAGATATCAACTTTGTAACAACAAGAAAAACAAATGTGCGCGCTATAACTTTACTAAAAAAGCACAGTGCGTGACAGGAACTGCTGTGGTACATTATATACAACTCTGTTGACCAGGAACTGATCCATTACAAATACCGGCTATAAATTTATACCCGCCAGTCATACCATTTGCACTAATACAGGATTTTTCGGAACTAAAGGTAGTGTGGCGGATCATAAACTGTGAGAATGCGTAACAATATAACGAATGTTACCAAATGATGTTTTTATAACTTGTAACATTAACTTAATAATACAACAGCGAACTATAGCCATATTCGATGGAGCATTATTATATGCAGATTCCAAAGTATTTCGAGCTGCAACACTGACAAATCATCCTGCGTTATCGATGAAGCAACATATACTTCTGAAACCGCAGATTCTGTACCACTACAAATTTTCGTATACAATTTAAGTAGGTGGGAAATATTTAATAATATTTATGATGATCAAGGTGACCTTGCCTTGACTATAGCATTAATCACTGATACAGGCTGTCAGACATTTTTAGAACATACATCACAGAACGTGTTACAATAAAATTCTTCTATACCAGACTTCCACAATTCATGTCCAAACAAAGTATATACATCTTAAAACATACTCCATTATCTAAACAAAAATATTGACCCAGTAAACTATAAGTTCAACTATCTAAAAAGTCAAGTGTAAAGCAAATAAAAAGTAAGAATTTGCGGCAAATTGGGCGAACTATGCGCAAACACACAACTCCTTAATAGCGTTCAGCAAATTCTGAAAGTTGACCCGGTCACAGCGCTTAGAATGACGATATGCTTACTCAAAATTCCGGTGACGCATTACTAATTTTCGATTCTGTCACGGTTACAATAGTTTTTATTGCGTGAAAGACTTAGCACCATTGTTAGATTTGGTCATTGCAAAACTATCAACAAGCATACACAAAGTGGATAAAACATGGATCACTGGCAATAACTTAAGCAAGCGATTACATGTAACAGAAACCGCATTACACCAGATTTGGACCCATAATTGGCAAACATTTACTTTCAACACAAAAGAACTTATATCTATTTAAAATCTCTATATACTCTACACTACATTATCAGACCGACACCGCGCTCAATCAATCTTGCATAGTTAAAAGGGGAACATATTATCGTTTAATTACATATACAGCCGCATTACCTGCAATGCTGATGTAGTTTACAATGTTCTCTCAGGTGCAGAGAGGGATAGGAAAACGATAAAGGGATAGATTATGTCATTGGATAGGTAATTTCGGGTCCGATACTTTTGGTTAGCGCCTTGTTAATTGGACCTGTATAAATGTGCATTATTATTGCTGTCATTGGGGCATGTGTAGGTGCAGTGTTTGTATTGACTTATCTGCTTTACAAATACAGAATTTATCACATTATATCTCATGCACGTCGAAATTACAAAAATAATAAGAAAAGAAAAGGACTTCTCGAAAACTCAGCCAAAAATAAATACTAAGGAAATTTTTCAACTATAGATGAATCGAAATACAAAGTAGAAAAGATTACTTTCGATGAATAAATAGAAACCATGGCCACCAAATCTAATTGGTGGACTTGATACATGCACGTTCATAATTCCCGTTTCCACATTTGGAACAGGCACAGGGCATCTTTGAATCAGTGGTTCAAGCCATACCATAATATCATACATTAATTTTATTAAAACGGCCAAATGCTACCCTAAATACTATTCAGCAAAATCTAAACTTTGTTATCAACATATTAAAATACGTTTTCACAATAACAGAAGATGCTTGTTGTCAATACTACTGCATGCTATAGCGTCGAATTTCAAAAACGATTTGGAAAAATTATTTTGGGCCTTCGAAACTACGAGATGCGTTTATCAGCTAAAAAGCAACTATCGCAAAAGCTATTACTACCATATATTGTAACAGCTACAAAAACAGTGGCCAAAAACAAGTGAAATATACTTGCATCTTCGGTGTCGTATAAACTTCATACATAATAAAACTGCTATCCTACAGTTACAACCTTATCTTCAGAAATCAGCCCAGTGGTCATAAGAAACATATTCAATAATCACTACAGGTAAATATAGCTACACTGACTTCCTACTAAGCAACATTAAACCATATCATACATTCTTTATAAAAATACTCACTTACCTGGTCCATACGAACTTCAAACTAATAAACATCTTTATTTATGACATGCCTTAATTGGAGCTATTATGCAGATGAAAACTTAAAGAGTGCACAAGAAATGGATTTCAAGACTTAAACACGCAAACAGAAAATATGTTATCTACCTGCAAGAAAACTAGACTCCGAAAAGTCAAATTTCTACTTATGAGTCACTTTTCATGCAGTGTTCGAAGTGAAATCTCTATCTAGAAAAGACTGGTATCGTCAAATATTCTATTAATGCCGAGAATAAAGGGCCGGTAAAATTTCGACAATATCACGTTTCTGAAGCTGAAAAATAAATCAAGGATGAATACATAAGTAAAATGGAAAAATCCGGTTTTTGTTCAAAGTTGTACCAGAAAAAAACATGAAACTATAATATTATTCTGTGCAGCCTTAAGAGAATTACACGAGACAAAGAAAGACGTCTATCCATTGTCTAAATTCAACCACTTATTTGAAGGAAAGGCAAACTATTTTACTTAGTTAGATATAATGAGTGGTTACTGGCAAGTAGCCATGAAAGATGAGGACTGAGAAAACGCCGTTCGTTGCTTACTTTGGCCGTTATGAGTAAAAAGTTATGCCTTTTGGTTTATGTAAGCCACCTGCAATTTATCCAAGACATGTATATTATACACTGATCACATACTTATCTTCTCGGCAATATTTTGTGATCATCTTATATATACATATCTATACAGAAAGTACTCATTGGATTGCCAAGACACAAAAATTGGAAATTAAATAAGGTGATTTTGTTAAAAGCAAAGCGGCATTTTTAAATTATATCGTTGGCAAAAAGGGATTTCAAGGTCATCCTAAAAAAGTCAAAGCAGTACAGCCACATGAATGAATGACAGCAGGAGGGGTTAATGTAGTCTGGTTGGACCCTACGTCCTTTCCAAAACCCCAATCTGTTTAAGA